>BDJD01005357.1:132479-154400 GCA_002564525.1 Rosa multiflora
ATATCTTTCAAATAAAGTTCGAATTAAGGTATGTCCAAGACATTAAGTAAAAGAATCGACACTTTATTAATAGCCAATGATTACATCAAAGTTTCTTAACCAAAGTCTAATCCAAAATAAAAATCAAACTTAGACAAATCGTAGTCACTCAATCATTTTGGTAACTCCATTCAAATATGACTAGTGAAGTAGAGAGAGATGTCGGTGAAGCGAGACTCTCTTAAGTACCACTAATCTCAATCACTTTCCTAGACATCATACTTCATTAGATGCACTACTTGAGAAAGAGTTAATACAAAATTGTCATTTATTGATTAAGGCATAATTGCCATTACACAATTCTTGGAAAAATAAAAGACTATTCGAAATAAAAATCTGCGTCATTTTGTCTTCATCACCATATTTAAAGTCTTTTTGAACTCGATGTCTTGATCACCATTGATCAAGTATTCCATAAAACATAATGTAGATGATGCTATCTTGATTGAGGCGTATTGACGCAATATAAATGGTCCCTAGGACCATTGGCGTTGGAATAGTGTTACCATGGCCAAAAGTGGCGCCATGGTGTCCAACCCCCAACCCTCAACGTCATGACTCCTTTGGTCATGTATTTGCCAACTTTGGCGATGACCTTCATGAGCATGTTGATCATATCATCCATGGCGACTTCTTCTAGCCATTGAACGCTGCTCTTGGTAGCCATGTTGAGGCCTACCATATTTTCCATTCACAAAGTTCGTGGCTGTGCTTTTCAACACATGCCATAGCTCCAATTAGCTTATGAAAATTTGTGATCCATCTTGCGTTTACATGAGTCTAGAATAAATCAGAGGACCTCATAGCATAGACAGAGAAGGTATTGAGGGTTTTCTCAATCAATTGTTCTTCTGTGATAGTTTTTCACAGGCATGCATCAATGTCTGATGCGGAGAGCTTCTGAATAATATTTCATAACTTTGTCAAAGTTAGAGACGCAAAGATAATTCCATCATGCTTCTAAGTTCGGAAAATTGTGAATGTTATTAAAACATTCACGAAGCGCTACCCAAAGGTTTCTAGCGCTATCCTCATTTATGTACTCAAACTGGAGTATCATCTCCATGTGACGCTTCATTAGGGTAAGTGCCCTGGAATTATCTATCTCAGTTTGTGAGTCTTGAGCGGTTCCTTTAGAACAGGGCTCTTGGATTGTAGGCAATAAATATCCCGCGCCCGTAGAATCCAATGGAGTAAAATCAAGCTAATTCAAGTTTGATATCCAAAAAGGAGAAACAAGAATGGATTAGTTTTGGAGTCAATGCTTCCACGAAAACTAATATTAAGATTTCTGAGCCTTAATGCTACCAAGAAATCGATTTCCAAGAAATTTGGATTAGACCAAAACAATGATGTTTAATATGGTCAAAAATAGATGCTTGCAGACGCTCTTAGTCCAAAGATTATGAATACTCTTAGTTCATTGATTACGAACGCTCTTAGTTTGAATATTATGAACACTCTTAGTTCATTGATTACGAACGCTCTTAGTTCGTTTAGCGTGAATCCCCACAATTCCGCTTATTAAATAATCGAACCCATGTTCTTATATGGCAAATCCTGCAGTAAATAAAGAAATTTAAAAGACAAGAAAGCAAGAACTTTAATCTTTAAAACTTACTTGTTGAAATTCGGAGCAGATTCGCTTCTGAACAGCTCCCACTTCAAATGGTGTACAGGTCTCAAAAAAACTCTAATGAAGCTGAAATTTGGAGGTCAGATAGAAGAGACATAGACGAACAACTTTGATGAAGGAAGAATTTTTATATGAGGTCCCAATCAAGACTTTTTGGGGCGTACAAATAGGCTGATCTGTATAGGAATGAGCGTGCTGCTATGCTGCAGGGGTAGCAGGCGTGTGACGATGCTGCAGGGGCAGTAGGCGGCACACAGGTGTGCAAGGGCTGCAAGATCAGCACACGGTATGGCTAGCAAGGGCTAGGAGCTTACGATAGCTTTTGGTGAAAGAAATTTTGGGTGTTAGGGTTTGCTAGGGTTTACGGCAGCTTTTTGGTTTTTAGGGCTAGGGTTAGGGCTCGTGCTGATAACATGTTGTAGTGAAAATGGAATTGCAGAGATAATAGATGAGAGAATTGTGTTTGTTCTATTATTGATAATAGGAGCCCTTTATATAAGGATTTACAAAGTACATAATCTTGTCATACAAGGAAATAGAATCCGAATTTAATTAGGAAATCTAGAACATTCTCTCCTATTACAACTCTCGAACTAAACCCTAGTTTAAAGAAACACACTCAATGTCGATATCCTTCAATATATTTTTCATAGAATCTAGCATTTCTTGTTGTTCATTGATTTTTCTGCCAACACTTGTTAGCTATTCTTTTTCCCTTTTCGGATGTTCTTTGATATAATCTATTTTGTTTTCTAATTTTTCTAATTGGTAGATTATATTTGGTAGTTTTTCTAGATGATCTTGACATCTTGATACTTCTTGTATCAGGTTCTGATGTTTCTCATCAGAAGATTTTAATAGAAAATTCAACTTCTCTAATATTAATTCAGACATTATCCTCATTGGGGATTCCCTTTTTGAGCTCTTTGCAAGCTCTGGTACCAGTGATTTGCAGATCTAACCAATGCTCAAATAATCAAGAGGTTTTTGTTCCTCTTTACGAATGAATTTCAATTCTTCAATATTTTTCTCAATTCTATAAATCTGTTTTTGTACCAGGAAAATTCTATCTCAGTATTCAGGAGTTGCTCTACTGAGTCTAGCTCTATAGTCTTTAGCTTTTCTCAACTTTTCTTGTTCCTCTGCTAATTCTTTACTGGTTATTTTGCAGATAGCAATCAACTCTAATCTGTCTACAATTGAAATTATGAATAGTGAAAAATAATTGTTTACCTTCGAATATAGATGATGAATTTTAATTGCAATTGCTATTTAAACAAACAATTTCAAGAAATGGGCCCACCACGTTTTGTCAAAATAAAGAAAAATTATTGTTCGCTGTAGTAATAGTAAAACGGGAATAATAAAAGGGAATGATGGTGAAAGAGAAATGGTAGGTAATGGAATAAATATTAAGTGAAAGGAATAATTGAGAGAAAAAGGAAAAACTATTGTGTGAATGGGGACAAAAATAAGTTGGTTGGGTGTATGAGATGTATTTTGGTATTTTGTGGGTAAGTGGTCATTATCCCCTTTGTACTTGTACAGATGTAGAACATTCCCATGCTTTTGTTTTGAGAATAACATTGGGCTGATTCTTTGTAAAAAAAGAAAAGTAAAATACAATTGGACATAAACTTGTGGGAAAGTTTAAGGGGTGTACCTTTGGGTTATTTAAAGATGATTATGAGGTAGATAAAGTGAATAGCCCACTTCAAAGCCCAGTTTTAACCTTTGGTCTATTTATTTTGATCGCCAGAACGTTTCAACATTCCTTACCTGTCAAAGCTGTTCAAAACTGGTTGTTTAATTCAGAATTTGTCCGTCTGTCCCTTTGATCCCTCTGCGTATCGTTTATTTTTTTCTTCTTTGTTGGTTCCTATGTTTGTTTTGGTGGCTGTTTTGTATGGTTTAGAGATTTGGGTTATGGAGATATTTCGATGGGTTCTGTGCTGCTTTTCTTGTATGGGATTGTTTTGGTTGGTCTCCAAGTTTTCGTCGGTCGATCTGGTGATGTTTCTGTGTCACCCTTGGGTTTGGCTGGTGGCGGTGACATCACTGTGTCATCTCTCTCCTCGTCGATCTGCACTGTGGTTGAAGCTTGCTGGGCTGTTTGGGCTTGTTTGTTTTCGTTTGTTTGTTCTTTTTCTTTGGGCCCGATTTGGGTCTTTCGCTTGTGATATTGTTTCTTGTTGAATAAAAATCCTTCCATCGCCAAACAAAAAAAAATATTCAGAATTTGTATGTTTTGGTGAGGTTGTTTAATTCATTGCTAAGCTATTTTAGCTATTGCAAATGAGGCAAAGAAATCGAATGTAAATAGCGGACCTATACCTTGCATGATAATGAGTAATGACATAAACCATTCTTTGATGCGATGATAAATTGTACATGTTGAATTGTTGAAATTTTATATACACCCCCTCAATTACTTAATGCACACCCTTTATATTGTTTTGTCTTATTTTTTCATCAAACTTCCATCTATACCCCTCCTAATTAAATAAATAAATGAAAAAATAAACTTAAAAAAAAAATAGGTCAGCTATGTATCATTAATTTTATTTAATACATTCTTTTTCTATAATTTTTTGATTTATTGTGAAATTAATTTCTAATTAATTCTGGCAGATATCAATATGGTAATTACTAATTACTTTTCTTCTTTTTTATATCAATGAGGTTGGTATATAGCTATAAGATTGAAAAACTTAACTTTCGTACCTTTATTGTTCTTCAAGTTTTGAAAAACTTGATGCTTCTAAGATTTTAAAAGATTAAATATATGTCATTATTTTCATGATTCATATAGTTATAGTCAATATTACGAATGGTAAAAAAGAGCCATGGTGGTTGTTTTGCAAACGAAGTGATTGATGATGAGGTATTCATTTATCCAAGATATGTTTGATGGTTTTATAACCTTTTTCAATATTTTTCAACCGATTTGGTTGCTTACTAATTCTTCATGTAGACTAAAATTATTTCATCTATCATTGATGTTCACGTATGATCTTGAAGAGAAGTCGATTGTATCATGAAGACAAGGAGAAAATTTAACCTATGAGAAAATATTTAATTAATATTTTGATATATATCTATTTTTGTAGATTCTTCTTTGTTTTTATTTTATTTATTTATTAATGATGAGGGGTATAGATGAAATTTTAATGACAAAAAAATATAGGGGATGTGCATTAAGTAATTTGGTGTGTATAAAACTTCTCTTGTTGATAACTTATAAATAATATAGAAAATTACACAGTAGCACCAGACCAAAGATATAAACACAGAAAACTCACCTTTAAATAGTTTTATACAAATAAGGACACAAACCCAAACCCAAAACCAAATAAAGCAGGTCTGACTTCGAATTTTGATGGAAAATGACTAAAATGTCCAATTTTCATCACAATTTACGCGCATGCCACTGACATAATCCATAACAATCAAAAACTAAAATCTCAAAACACAAAACGCAAACCTTAAATCAGAAACGCGAAAACCTCCAGCGACGGATCCAAAACGCATTGCAAAATCTATGAAGCAGTAGCACTCAGCTTGAATCTGGTTAAATTAAGGTCAATAAGGTAAGCCCTTACTCCAATTTCTGTGGGTGAACACAGCTTTTGGTTTATACTTGAAGATTTGGAATTTGGGAGTCCTTGAATGTATTGTTTGCTGTTCATAGTGATAGTTTGGTTTGGTTGGCCCTTTTCCGACCTCAATTTGTTCCTCTGTGCATGGATTAATACTGGATAATGCTTGGTTCATAGAGCTGAAGAACTTGATGGAAATCGGAGAATTTGCTTTGACTCTGGTCGAGTTATCGAAGAAGAATAGCTCGCCTGTTTGCTTTCAATGTGAACTAATCGGTTGCCCAGATGCGGGCAAACTAGAGATTGATAGAAGTTGTGTTGGAATCAGAACAAGGGCTGGGAAGTTTTGGTTTGTTCGGACTACGCAACATATATAAAGGTACAATTCTCTATACTGGGAATGATCTCGACATGTAGATATTGATATTTGTTGAAAAATTAACAAAGTTTGGCAATTACTTTGATTATAGAATTGGATACCTGATTCTTCATGATTATTATAAAAAATGAATATGAAAGTTTGATGCAGGAAAGTATGGATGTCCAACGAAGGTGCTGGGTTTGAAATTTATGTCGTCAAGGTCAGCTGGGTTTTATTTAAAGATTTTGGCTTTGGTGAGATATGCTTGTTTGTGCGCAATGATAATTGGTTTACATGCTTATTTGAGTTCATTTCACAGAGAACGGTAGTTTGGTATCCAATCTTAATTAAGAGTGATTATATAGAAAGATGAGAACCATTGTATATCAGTATATGCATTGACTAAATTGGTCTTTAAATGTGAAATAAGAAGGGGAAAGAAAGATATTTGGAATTTGGATGCTGTGCCTTTTGCAAAGTAGCGGTTACTTGATAATTGTTGGTAATTAAGAAATGCAGTGGCTCTTAGTAAGATTATGAACTTAAGAGATGGAAGAGTATAGATTGTTAGTTAATTTGGTATATGCCAGTTTCCGGCTAGTATACTTGGTTTACCATTAATTGTGATACTGGACATAAGTTGTAAGTATATGTATACATTGTGTGTAAGCACGGAAATTTTATTCCCACATGCTTTTGAAGTAACTAAAGTATTGGTTTCTTGCTGTACTCACTTTGATTAATTAAAATCTTTGAGTTCTCTGTGAATAGCATAAACAAACAAAGAGGAATCCTTTTAAAATGAATAACACCAACGAGTGCAGTAGCAGGGTTGGACGATGACAAGTGCAGTAGCAGAACTGGACGAGTATGAGTGCAGCGAGTGCAGTAGCAGGATTGGATGAGTGCAGTAGCAGGATTGGACGAGTGCAGTAGCAGGATTAGGTGATGACGAGGGCAGTAGCAGAATTGGACGAGTATGAGTTGGACGAGTGCAGTAGCAAGGTTAGGCAATGACGAGTGCAGTAGCAGGATTGGACGATGACGAGTGCAGTAGCAAGACTAGACGGAGTATGAGTGCAGCGAGTGCAGTAGCAGGATTGGACGATGACGAGTGCAGTAGCAAGACTAGACGGAGTATGAGTGCAGCGAGTGCAGTAGTAGGATTGGACGAGTGCAGTAGCCGAACATGAGTAGCAGAACTGGACACGAGTACAAGTGATGTAGCAGAACTTGACGAGTATGACTGCAGCGAGTGTAGTAGCAGGAGTGGACGAGTGCAGTAGCAGGAGTGGATTAGTGCAGTAGCAGGAGTGGACGAGTGCAGCGAGTGTAGTAGCAGGAGTGGACGAGTGCAATAGTAGGATTAGATGATGAGATGAAAGAAGTAGAAGAGTGAGATCTTGTGAAGTAACATAAAAGGATTATTCTCAAGGAAAAATAAAAGTAACATAAACGGATTATTCTTAGAAAAAAAAAATGACATAAAAGGATTAGAAGTCAAAAGAAGTAGTTATGGATAAAAAAGTAAATTAACTTATGACATGTGGCAAGTGGAGAGTAGATTGTCCTTATTTGTAAGATTTAATCATTATAAAGGGATTTAGAAGTCAAAAGAAGTAGTTACAGGTAAAAAAGTAAATTAACTCATGACATGTGACAAGTGGAGAGCACATTGTCCTTATTTATAAGATTTAGTCCTTATATGTTTAATTCAATCTTTAAATGATATATTTATTAAGTCATCTTTTGTCAATAACTTATTTGTAATTTGTTATAAATTATTTCGATCAACTTTATCTTACATATCTAAAACTTATTTATGCACAACTCAATTGTTGCTGCGGAATAAAAATCGCAGGTTTGTTTTCTAGTGAGACGTAAAAGCATAGTTGGGAAGTTAATATTTTGTTGTTTTTTTTAATGGGTATCCACTATGATCGCCAGCTCAACTTGATTTTGATTAAACCTTAAAATGTGGTCCAATCCCGTCTTCTCGTCTCCATCTAAGTTTCTTATTAATTATAATTATCTACACGTTTCTTCTAGCTAATCGTGGTCTGTCAGTCTGTGCATATTAATTTTTTTTTTTTGTTTTTACCGAAATATTCTTTGACTGGAAAAAACTAAAAGGGGCATCCAACCATAAAGAAAAAGAGAGAAGTGGAGGGAATCTTTTCTACAGAACCCAGTTCCCACTCAACTCTGAGATTTTGAATTGTTGGTTCATCCATGGCTCTGTTCCGAAGTCACAGGGCGTCCCTTTCCAAATATACTACCTCTCCTTATCCATTTCGCTATCACGTGTTCTTGAGCTTCAGAGGTGAGGACACTCGAAATAACTTCACCGATCACCTCTACACGGCTCTGGTCAATGCCGGATATCATACTTTCCGAGATGACCCTGAACTTGAGAAAGGGGAAAATATCAAGGAAAAGCTTGAGAATGCCATTCGACAGTCACGGAGTTCTGTGATTGTGTTTTCGAAAGACTACACCTCTTCCAGATGGTGCCTGGACGAGCTTGTTATGATCCTTGAACTCAAGAGAACCTCCGATCATGTTGTGTTACCCGTCTTCTACGACGTCGATCCATCTCAACTGAGGAAACAGGCAGAAACTCTTTCAAAGGTTCCTAAATACCAAGAAAATCAATCGTCGGAGAAGTTGAATGGATGGCAGGCAGCGCTTAGAGAAGTTGCAGATCTAGCAGGCATGGTTTTACAAAATGAAGCTGACGGGTATGTAAATTCATCAAAACTTAAGCCTTGAAATTGATAGACTCATAGCTAGCTGGCTTGTATGATATATTTTTGTTTTGATTGCAATTTGTAGGCACGAGTCAAAGTTCATACAAAAAATTGTTACAGTGATTCAAGACAAGCTAGGTCGTGTGCCCCTGACCGATGTCCAGGAGGTGTTACAGAAGAAGTTGTTGTTTATTAAGCCTCACCTCGATGACGCGGAGGGGAAGCAACTAAACAACCCAACTGTGAAGGCATGGCTCCATGAGCTTAAAGAAGCTGTCTATGATACCGAGGACCTATTGCAGGAGATCAAAACAGAAGCATTAAGACGAAAGATGGAACCCGAATCTGGAAGTAGCACGAGTAAGGTACAAGACCTCAACTCTAGTGTTCCATCTCATGCTTTTGACTCAACATTAAGTTACCTCAAGGTAGAGGAAGTTCTTAATAGACTTGATTCCATTATGGAAAAGAGAAAAGATGTCTTGGGTTTGCAAGGAAGTGCTGGATATAGGGTATCACAAACACTGCCGTCAACTTCTTTGCTGGAAGACTCTGGTGTGTGTGGTAGAGATGACGAGAAGGAGACACTTATTGAATTGTTGCTGTCGGCTGATGAAGGTGGCAATAAGATAAGTGTGATTCCTCTTGTGGGTCTGGGTGGGATCGGAAAGACCACCCTTGCCCGGCTTTTGTACAATGATGATAGAGTTGAACAACATTTTAACATCAAAGCATGGGTTTGTGTTTCGGAAAAATTTGATGTTCTTCGGATCTCACAACAAATTTATGAGTCCCTTACTTTAGAAGTTTGCACCATTGTGAACTTAGAACTGCTTCAGTCAAAATTGAAGGCGGCTTTGAAGGGGAAAATGATTTTTCTTGTTCTTGATGACGTGTGGAATAAGAATTATATTGAATGGGAGGACTTAAAGCGTCCTTTTCAATTTGGAGCACATGGAAGTAAGATTATTGTCACAACACGCAATCAAGATGTTGCATGTATGGTGGGTACTCTTGAAACTCACTATCTCATGCCAATGCCTGAGGAAGATGGATGGCAATTATTTGAAAAACATGCCTTCAAAAATGCAGGTGTTGGTGCACGCACACATCTTGGAGAAATCGGTAGACAAATTGTTCGAAAGTGCAAGGGTCTTCCTTTGGCTATTAAGTCCCTTGCGGGTCTCTTATGTTCTAAATTAAATGTGGGTGAATGGGAAACTATATTGAACAGTGACCTGTGGGAGTTGCCTTTGGAGAGTGACATTCTGCCATCTCTTTGGTTGAGCTATATGCACCTGCCTTCACAACTCAAACATTGTTTTGCATATTGTTCAATATTTCCCAAGAACTATGAGTTCAGCACATCAGAATTGGTTTACTTGTGGAAGGCTGAAGATCTATTGCAACCTAAAAAAAACAAAACTATAGACGAAATCGGAGAAGATTACTTCAATGATCTAATCTCAATGTCATTTTTTCAAGTTTCATCAAGTTCAGATCAATATTTCATGCATGACCTTATCAATGATTTAGCAAGCTTTGTATCAAGAGAATTTTGTTTTAGGTGGGAAGGCAGTGATTCAACCAACAATTTGAGCAACACTCTTCACTTTTCATATATGTCGAGATATTATGATGAGGCTGATAGCCTAGCGATGCTTGAGGCTTTACAGCAAGCTAAATGTTTGCGCACCTTTCTACGATTAGTACCACCTTATGAGCGGGGGCCGTTGTGGGGCAAAGGACTCTATGAGGCATTGCCAAAATCTCAATGTTTAAGAACGCTCGACTTATCAGGGTACGTTGGGGAATTGCCTGATTCAATTAACAACTTGAAACATCTTAAGCACTTGGACTTGTCTTACAGTTGGATCGAAAAGTTACCTGATACAATTTGTACTTTGTATAACTTGCAAGCATTGTTGTTGTCAGGGTGTGGAGGCCTTGCTGAACTGCCAGCCAACTTGGGAAGATTGATTAACTTGAGCCATCTGAATATTACATTTACAAAAATAAAAAAGATGCCACCACAAATGGGTAAGTTGAAAGACCTCCAGATGCTACCAGTGTTTGTGCTAGACAAACACAATGCTGGGGATAGTTTGGCAGAGTTAAAGAAGCTTGAAAAATTGCGCGGAAGACTTTGTATCTCAGGGCTTGTGCATAGCAGCGGTTTGGAGGCCTACATACTGAGGGACAAGAAGTTTCTTAAGGAACTGGTTTTGGATTGGAGAGGAAGGGATGTAAGTGAAGAAGAAGCAGAGTCTGACGATTTGGTGGAGGCAAAATGGGATTCAAGTGAAGGAGGCAATAATACTGTAGAAGAAAGAGAAGTGCTTGAGAAGCTCCAACCTCACCTGAGCCTGGAAAGGCTTGAAATTGAAGGTTATGGAGGCAAAATGTTTCCAGGTGAGGCAAAATGTTTCCAGGTTGGTCAGAATATTATTATTCCTCTGCTCTTGTTTATCTTAAGCTTGTTAATTGTGTGAATTGTATCTCCTTGCCACCATTGGGACAACTACCTTCCCTCAGAGAGCTTCATATAGAATGCTGTCGCCATCTTACCTGGAGATTATCGTCAGACAGTCTCCCATCTCTTGAGTTTTTGAGGGTATCGAATTGCCCAGAATTCGAATGTTTTCCAGAAGATGGATTCCCGTCAAAGCTGAAGTCACTTGACATCTTCAACTGTAAAAAAGTGAATGCAAAGAGTATGCAGAATCTGAACAAGGGTCTCCGAACACTTACGTCTCTTGAAATATTGTCACTTGATTTTAACTGCGACGAAAAAGTAGATTGGTTTCCGGAGGAGCAGGAGGGGCAGTTTCCCAGCACTCTCACATATCTGGAGATCCGCGGTATGAATTGTGAGATCATCGACGGCGCCAAGTGGTTTGGCCATTTCAACTTTCTTCAATCCTTGAAGATTTGGTGTTGCCCTGCGCTCCGGTGCTTGCCACGGCTACCCACTTCTCTGCAAAAATTGATTATATGGAAATGCCCTGCTCTGCAGTGCTTGCCAGATAGTAAACTACCCACTTCTCTTTCTCAACTAGATATTCATGGATGTCCTTTGCTTGGGAAACGGTGCCAAAGAGAGACGGGTGAAGATTGGCCCAAGATTTCTCACATCAAGCGCATACTGATCAATTTCAGAACGATATGACAACGACAGAGGGTTGCATTCTGATCAATTTGGCCATGTCTCAGAGGTCTTGCTTGAACTCATGATCGATGGGTTTGACAACGACATGCCATATGAAGGAGAAACAGACCATTTCCATTTCCTACGGTATGTCGCACATCCCAATTCTGGTCTTTGCCCTTCCCTACTCAGTTTATTGATACTGGGAATATATATGTTGTTGTCAATTGATACTTGGAAAAGCTGGGTAATATGTCTTCTTTCTACCCTGTTTCTTGATATGCAGCAGTTTCCTGGAAAGTGAGCAAAATTTCTTGATATGTTAGACAAAGATAGGCGGAGGTTAAGATTGCTCGCAGGACCAATGTTGCGATGTCTTGATGTCTGAGTTGTAAGTATAATTCTCAACTCATTGCCCTTCCCAGTTCTAGGCAATTTCTGATTTACTGCTTCTGTTTTTGCACAGCTTCTCTTCTTATCTGAAGTTGCAGACTATTCTTTGTCTCCTCCACTCATTCACACTGTTTCCAAGCAGAATGAAAATCACAAGAGTGATATTAAGTACCACAAAAACTTAAAACTCAAGCTAACTAATCTAGCATAACTTTAACAGCTAGTGCATCTATGCATCTTTTGATTTTTGCCTTGCAACGCAGCATTGGGGTGTGATGAATTTCTACAAAAATGTTTGAACTGGAGTCCACAGTAGTTTGTGTCTTCCATTTCCTCATTGAAAAACTATAAATAGTATACCACACAACGTGGAACCAGAAAGTAAAATGAGCAAATGAGTGTACATTTATATTTTACTTGATCGTTAATATCAGTACTAATCTTGAGTCTACTTTCTTTTTTCATGTAACTTCTGGATTCTCGTCTGACCACAGCGTCAGGGTCGAGCTGATAGTAATGGTTTTCTTTTTCCTTTTGCCAGTGTATATCAGCTCTCTAGAAGTTATACGTTTGCAATCATATGCAGCGCTACCACTAAAGGTATTTTCACTTTTGTTTAGAATATGGAATTCAATAATTAATGTTCTTAACTAAAGGTCATTGCTTATCTCTATGTTCCATTTGATGTTTAGCCTTAGGCCCTGCATTTTGGAAAAGATGGAGAGAGAGGTGAACTAAGATGTGTGATGTCCTGATAATCCCAGTTGCTGTGCAGCCTCTGAAGGTAATTTTACTTCCTTGTGGTAGTTTCTTTTTTTTTTTTTTTTTTTTGGGTACAAACTTCCTTGTGGTTCTTTGCTTCCATAATTCCATTCTTCTGTAGTACAGGAAAATCGAGAATTGATTTTCTCAAATTGGTGTCCAACTGTCCATGGTAAAAGACAACACATGATCAAACAGTCTTGCACTTTGATTGATAAGAACTGTCCTTACTGGCATATCACTCAATTGATAATTTTATTAAAGGCATGTATTTAGAGTGCTGATTATAATTTATGTCAACAAAAAAAAAATTAAAAATTAAAAAATAATCGCATTTAAGATTGGCCAAGATATGCATGTAATATCAGTCATTCAATTCCATCTCAGGTGCTTTTGTGCAAGCTCTGCCGCTTCCCTGTCATTGTTATCCATATATTGGGTCTCTATATGTTTGTACTGAAGTTAAGTGTTGGGAGCTAAGAAAGGTCTCATGGCTGATCGACAGGGGAAACATCTTCGATTTCAGGGCTTTTGTACAAACATTTGGATGTATGAATGCCATTGCCTAAGAGCTATTGTATTAGTTTCTAGTAACTTGGCCAGTGTGCTCTGTTTCATTATGTATGTTGTGAATTTTGTAATCTAATCCTTCCTAATGTTGGCTGCAGATGGACAAAGTGGGTACTAGTATTGAATTCCTATTTTCCATTTGCATGTGCCAACCTCTGGAACCTCTTCTAATCACAGTTTCTTGTGTTTCTTGAGCTCTCTAGACGTTATGCAATGCTGCCAGCCTACCTGTGGAAGTCTGAAGGTGCTCTACTTTATAGATTTGAAGTGATCATCTCATTTTTATAACCTGAAATTGAAGTGACTCTAACGCTTGTGACACTCCTCTATTATCTCAGGAGCTATAAATTCATCAACTGGAATCTCGGTGCTGTGTTCAGGCATGCAGAGGATAACATGAGGACCAAAAGTGTTGCACCTTCTTCAACTAGAACTTCCCTAAAAGGACCTGTAAGATTCTTTCCAGCTTCTAGGTCAATCAACTGTTGCGTATAATGGCATTTACAAGGCCAATTGATTTGAGCTTTCTTTTCTGTTCTTTATACGCAGTCTGTCAGCTGACATGGATGTCATGAGATGTGTCTGTTGTTTGTGTTATTTCAATGATTTACCTGCGGCCTCTCACATAGCTGGAGGAACTATTTGCATCCATGATGGGAGATTTGTCAAAGCCTTCAACTTCAAAGGAGCGCATGTAGAAGTAGCACATTCCGGTTAGTTGCACATTCCTATAAAGAGACATTACTGGACTCTTGTTTCTACTGCTTGTTAATCAATTTTTCCATCATTTGTTGAACATTTTCAACAATTTTGTGAAAACTTTTCAAGGAGTGTATCCTAAAACTCTACTTGCAATGCAATCAGTTTAAATCCTAAAAGTTGGACTCATTTGGTTTTATATGAGAACTAATAAACCAGATATTCCTGCACAGTTTGGTAAAGCCTATTTATTCAATCTTTGGTCCCTTAACTGCGAGATTCTTTAAGAAAATGGACATATAACTATATATACAAACAGAAAACCCAATCTTGCTGACTACCTTGATATTAGAAAATGACAAACCTTGACGGAATTGTCCGATTGAGATTGCAGAGCCCTAATTGGAGGTCAAAGAGGAGTGCAATTTTGGCAGGTAAGCTTCTAATTCAAAATTGGTTTGAAGGTTTCTTTATTATTCCAATGAAAAGGCAATTTGGCTTTTGGATTTGGGCAGAAAAATCCTAAGTTGTGAAGAGCATAAAGTTTGATTTTTGATTCTAGGAAAATGCTAATAAGACTTTTTGTGGTTTGGTGTGAGATGCAGAAAATGAAGGCAGAGAGAGGAATTTTGTGATTTTGGAGAAGTCTGTTTCAGTCACTAGGAAGATAACCTGGTATACAGTCCACAACCACCACTTAGTAACTGGATTGTGTTTTTAATTGTTGATTCGATGGATTACTTTTATATTTTATCTTTGATAATTGCAATTAGAAAGATGACACCTATCACATAAAAATTGAATGCAGAGGATGAAAACCAATTGTTAATTAAGGTTTTTGATGATCTATATTAGGGCTGCCACTTGGTTTGGTAATTACCAAACCGACCGAATACCAACCGATGTTTTAAGTTTGGTAAACCGACTTTTTGATAATCGAGACCGATAAAACTGAAATAAAAAATTACCGAAAAAGTTGGTTTGGTTTTGGTAAATACCGAATCTACCGATTATCTAAATATTAGATTTATACACTACAGTTTTCAATACACATAAATGTATATTAAGAAATAGACATAAAAACTTTTATAATAGTATGAATATTACTATATATACTACATTAATAGTACATGTATTTTAAGTAACCTAGTCAAAGATGGTTAAATAACCTAGTTTTAGTGAAAATTGCTAAAACTTGATGTCATATATACAAAAGAAAGCTATAATTAGTAGATGAATACAACATTTATGACTATAAAATTCAAAAACCTAGTTTTGTTCATTCTAATTTATATTATAAAGAATTAGTTGTTCTAAAGTTGGTAATACCGAAAACCGAAATACCGAATTTGGTAGATATAATTAAAAACTGAAAATTTTGGTTGGTAATTGGTAGCTCAGTTTTGAAACCGAAAACTTTGGTTTTGAAGTTGGTAATCCCTATAACCGATTCGAACCGACCGAGTGACAGCCCTAATCTATATTCTATAAAAACTATGATTATGAGCTGATGCAAGTAGCAATTATAGCATGTTTAGTTGAAATGTGGAAGAAAATTCTGCGAGTACTGTGTGTGTATATATGAATAAACTACAGAGTTTTAGTCAAATGAAAATGAAATTTTGCAATGCCTCCAACCAAATTTAGGAGAGTTTTTGAAAATACTAGATGGAACAATAATTGTACAGAACTTTTCGTATAGGAATTTTTCTAACGTAAATGTAATTCATAACACGAAGAATTGCTGACGCAGTGTAAACCTCTCCATTGAGGAAACTTCACTGCGTGGCTTTTAACGTAGCCAACATGAAAAGATAATCCAATATGAAACACTAGAGTTTACAGAATACAAGTAGTGTTGTTCTCAACAAACACTTTTGCTTAGCAACACATGCTAACTTGTTTTACAACTGTTCCAACTTCTAATTCACAAATCTAGATAATCTATCTTCAACTTTCCTTGCTCTCGAATGAATCACCGATCTTGAGAGTAAATATGAATGATTATGCAATGGAAATACACGAAACAGGTAAAGAAGGTTTTTCACAAAGATTTTGAACAAGTAGTTCAAAAGTGGACAATTTTATGCATACCAAAAACCTATCTCAAACTCTAGTTTTTGAGATCTTTTATAATGGAGAAACACTCCCCCTTTGTCGAATCTTGTTTTAATTATCAATTAAGATAAATATAGGAAGGTTTAAAAACTGTTTGAATAAACAATCGAAACTTTCCTAACCAAGATCAATCAACATCTCAAATTGATATGCATGATAAAAACTCTTTAAATGCAAATGAGAATATTGAATCAATCTAACCAATATGCATATCAATTAAAATCATGCAAAGTGATATGGACTTAATACCATATTTGAACTCAAGATCAGTGAATCAATTCTGCTTGATCTTCTCTTCATGATCCGATTCTGTGACCTTCCTCTTTGTTTCCTTTGTTTCTGCGAGCAATAAGAGATAAGCTCCTGATTGTTTGTATGTCTGTTGTCCTTGCACTACTACATAAAATGCTTCACACGACACATCTCATACGACGGTAGACTGTTTTCCGTGGTGTGAATCATTTCTCATTATTGAGACGACGGTTATAAAATTTCCGTCTTCTAATATGAATTCAACCATGCTCCTAATTCTTTGTATGTCTGTTGTCCTTGAGATCTTGGGAAAGTCATGTGTTGAAGGGAGTGGTCCAAGTACTTACAGTTTTCAGTAGATGAGTGCATCGGTACATCAATTGGTAGGATAGACCATTGCAGTGGTCGACCAACCTCTTGTAGTAATTTCAATTCAGCATTACAAAAACGGAATGTGCTGATACAATCTCCTTTTGTGACTATACTGGTGAGACTCACAAATTTAATGTCCCAATTCATTAAGTTTCCTATCTTGATTGACTGGATTAGAGGTAGGATATGTAGTTCGCTTTTCTTTTCCATTGTTTGTTATATTGCAAGTCTTAAACTAGATATGTGCCTTTCATATAGAAATGAATGCTGAAGAAGGATTTAACTCTTTACATACTGTAGCAACAAAACAGAACAGTATCGTAAATTTTTTTGGCAAACTGTAGAACAGATTAGTGTGCGCTACTTTTCTGACAAGTTGCAACGTGGAAACCTTTGTGATGATTATATGAATGGTTGCATGTCTTTATCTACTGACATATGTTGTTGACTTTAACCATAGCTAGTAGTCAATGTGGAATGTTAATTAAACATATACTCTTGATCGTCTTTGTTGATAGGATTGACTCAATTACAAGGACCTGATCTCACCCCACTCGTGTATAAAACCCTCCTACATTTACTTCCTTTGTAGAATTTTCCGTATATATTCAATACTGAAAAAGTTGTGAAACATATATCCTATATGGGGTTTCTCTTGTCTATGCGTTTGAAACTAGTTCTGTTACTGCTTTATGTGTGACGGCTAACTGTTTTTCCTCTTTGCAGTCATATTCTTGCCACGGTGCAATTCAAGCAGAGCTTTGTCTATAATGATGCTCATCTGAACACTTAATCATGGAAACCCGAAGGAGAAAATAGCAGCTGCTGCTCATGGCAGGGTGTCGAATGTGATGAAGAGACTGGTCATTTCATTGGCCTTCATCTTAGTAGCAGTTGTCTCTATGGCTCTATCAACTCCAGCAACCACCTCTTCCGTCTAGTTCATCTTCAGAAGCTAGAACTCTCTGATAATCAATTCAATTACTCCCAAATTCCTACTGCCATTAGGAAGTTTACAAGGCTCAAGTATCTCGACCTCTCTGCCTTTGCCTTTTTTGGTCATGTCGCATTGGAAGTTTCACAGTTACCTGAGTGATCCATTCTTTGCTTGGTCCCATTCTTTGGTGCAACAGATCCTATTCATTCTTTGTAAAACATGTACAATTTTTATGCCCAATGAAAGGAGTTGCAGTGAACGAATTTGGACTTGGAGAGGGATGGTGAGTAATTGAGTGTTTTATGTATGAAAAATTTGACTATTATTACAAAAAAATTCACGAGCAAGACATACCGCAGAGCCTAACATCCTAGAGTTGAAGAAGCTTCAAAATTTGCTTGAAACACTTTGTATTTCAGGCCTTGGTAATATTGTTCGTGGCAGCAGTTTGGAGGCCAACAATGTAAGGGACTAGAAATTTCTTACTGAGCTAGTTTTGAATTGAGGATATTCGAGTGAGAAAAGTAATGACGTCTTTGCATCTTACTGAAAAACATACAATAATTTACAAAGTTATCATCAAGTTGCCTATGTCCGAAAATGAAGCTTTTCAGATATAATCTGTGAACGGTATCAGTGATAAAATAGCAGAGTGATAAAATAGGAAGAGTAAAAAGAAAGATGAAACAAGAAATGTAAAAAGAAAAAAATAAAAAATGGAAAAACTAAACAGAGCAATTTTTGGGTTGAAATAGAAAAATAGAATTTGCATAAACAGAGATGCAAAGCAATTAATAAAAAAAAATGCAAGGAAATTAAACTAGAAAAGTGTGAACAATATAATGAGAATGTCGGGTGTTAGGGAGGTTCCTTCACCCAAATCTTATGTGTTGGAAGCTAATCTAATGTAGATGCAAATTTCCTACTTTGGCGGTAGTCGAATCCAAGGCGGTTAAAGGCTCAAGGACCGAAATTCCCTTTCATGGTATTCCTACTCTAGTTTCAGGGGTTGTAGGAACTCACTTGGCATGAATTAGAGCCGGTTCAAGGTTCTCTAATTCACATCAAGAGGCCTAAAGATCGAGGAATTAGACTACTAAGCGACCAGCTCGCGCATTCACGCAACGGGTGTAAATCACCATGCTTATAACCCCTCAAATACGAAATTGAAGATTTTGAATGCTATGATTTTGGAAGATTTTTCTGAGACTAGTTTTTGTTTGGTTGATGGAATGGTTTTGTTTGATTTGTTAGGATTAGGTCATTGATATGAAGTTTTGTGTCGAAATCGAATTCAAACTCTTGTGTAGCCTAAGAGAGTCTGGATTGTTTCTTGTTGGTGGAGTTTGTTATTATGTGTATCATTATATGCATTTGTTCTTATAAGTTATAACACTGGATTTTTTGGTGCAGCTTGAAGGAACAGAGAATGCTGTCTACCTGGATGTGCTTCGTCTGTTTGCTCACGGCACATGGAGTGATTACAAGAGTAGGTACGCAAACCATGCTTCATTTTGTGGGTCGATGCTCTGCTCTATTCTCTGGCAGGTGGCTTGATTATTTGGGTATTCTTGTACTAAGCTCTAAACCTTAAACAGAACTTCACACCTTATGTAGCTATTCATGTGACGTAACTGCATCATTTAATGAAACATTCTGATGGGGTGGTTTCTATGCTACATGAGCCGCCACATAAGGTAAGAAATATAGGTAGGATGCAAAAAGGTGGTTCACCTAACGTTAGTATTCAGTGAAATGCAAGTTAGATAGCACCTGATCAGGCTCAAAATACCAACTACATATCGGCATATTGCAAATTCACCCCTTGCTTTCTGTTTTTTGTTTTTATTGTTTTGGTACAAACTTCCTTGTAGTTCTTTGCTTCCATAATTCCATTCTTCTGTAGTATAGGAAAATCGAGAATTTCCTATCTCAGTATCTGAAATTTTTTACTCTTGGACTCCTCATCTCAGCAACCAACTGTGAGAGTCATTACCCATGGTGGAATTTCTATACCTTGAAGTAAGATGACTGGTGAAAGCTTTATCTTCGGTGGGCTAGACTTGGAAATATGAGAAAGGAAGGTCCTTGTTTGCAGTGATCGAGAGTTTTATATATACTAGAATACTTGGGACATGTAGCATTTTCTTGTGTAATAATTGAGATGGCCTTTGCAAGTACAATGGAGAGTGCAAGGGAAGATTGGCCAAGATGTCGTATGCAATATCATAGTCATTCAATTCCATCTCAGGTGCTTTTCTGCAAGCTCTGCCGCTTCCCTGTCATTGTTATCCATATATTGGGTCTCTATATATAATTGTACTGAAGTTAAGTGTTGGGAGCTAGGAAAGGTCTCATGGCTGATTGACAGGGGAAACATCTTCAATTTCAGGGCTTTTCTACAAACATTTGGATGTATGAATGCCATTACCTATGAGCTATGGATTAGTTTCTTGTAACTTGGCCAGGGTGCTCTGTTTCATTATATATGTTACGAACTTATGAATTTCGTATGCTAATCCTCCCTAATGTTGGCTGCAGATTGACAAAGTGGGTACGAGTATTGAATTTCTATTTTCCATTTGCACATGCCAACCTCTGGAACTTCTTCTAATCAAAGCTTCTACTGTTTCTTGAGCTCTCTAGATGTTATGCAATGCTGCCAGCCTACCAGTGAAAGTCTGATGGTGCTTTACTTCTATAGATTTGAAGTGATCATCTCTTTTCTATGACATGAAATTGAAGAGTGACTCTAATGCTTGTGATACTTCTGTATTACCTAAAGATAAATTCATCAACTGTAATCTTGGTGCTGTGTGCCGGCGTGCAAAAGATAACATGAGGACAAACAGTGTTGCACCTTCATCAACTAGAACTCCCCTAACTGGAGTGTAAGATTCTTTCCAGCCTCCAGGTCAATCAATTGTTACATATATTTCTTACAAATAAAAAGAAAAATAACAGCCTTGTAATGCCAATTAATTTGAGCTGTCTTCTCTGTTCTTTACATGCATCATGTCAGCTGGTATGGAGCTCACGAGAGGTGTCTGTTGTTTGTGTTATTTCAATGATTTACCTGTGGCCTCTCAGAGCTGTAGGAACTTTTTGCATGGATGGTGGGAGACTTGTCTAAGACTTCAACTTCAAAGGGGCAGATTTAGAAGTAGCACGTTTCAGTTTGTAGCATCTTTCTATAGCTATAAAGAGACACTACTGGACTCTTGTGTCTACTGCCAGTTAATCAATTTTTTCATCAGTTCCCGTAGATTTTCAACAATTTTGTACAAAACTTTTTTAAGTTAGTACATTACAGATGAAACATTCTTCTGCACGCTACAGAGTTTTACTCAAATTTCCGGGACAGTTCTAGCTAATATTACAACTCTAAAACTGAAGAGAATGTATGGCACTGTTTTGGCAAAGTCAAAGCAGAGGTAAATACGCACAACATTCATGGGAATGTATCCCAAACCATTACCTGCATTGTAATAAGTTTCAACTAGACGAATTATCATCAATCGTCCAAAAAAAAGGACCAATTATAATTGAAAACCTTTTTATTCATTTCGTTTCGTATGGAAAGTTGGAAACTAATAAACCAGATGTTCCTGCACATTTTGGTAAAGCTCATGTCCAAGCCCTACTTTCAATGTTCGGGCCCTTAACTGCGAGAGCATTCATGAAAATGGATGTAGATAAATATGCAGACGGAAAAAAACCCAATCTTGCTGACTGCCCCCAGGTAAGGAAATGACAAACCTTGACAGAGCCCTAATTGGAGGTTGAAGAGGAGTGGAAACTTGGGGGGTAAAGCTCCCAGATACAAAATAATGAAAATATGTAAAAAGTTTTCTTCTTTATCTAGATTACTGAGATAGAATTTTTGTTTGTAAATTTGGGCAAAAACATCCTACATTGGTTTTAGTCACCATCGTTACTGGAAGTTACTGCAAATGGGAAACAGAGGACTCGGTCTCAGTCTGGTTTGATGCACAAAAGTAGTGTCTTATATTATTGCAAACATGAAACAGTCTGAAATGGAGCAGGTATCTGTGTGCAAGTTGATGTTGTTGAAGGATATCGACATAATGTGTGCCTCTTCAAACTAGGGTTTAGAGTTGTAATAGGAAAGTACCCTAGGTATACTAATTGTATTCCGATTCTGTTACCTTTTGTGTACTCTGTAAACTCCCTATATAAAGGGCTCCTATTATCAATAATAAATACAATTCTATTCTCCTACAACACGTTATCAGCACGAGTTCTAACCCTAGCTTTAAAAAAA
>BDJD01005358.1:15713-36037 GCA_002564525.1 Rosa multiflora
GGCCACCATTTCATCACCATCCAAAATTAAACAACACAATTAGGGATTCAATTTCTCGTCAACCCAGAAGCTCCAATCAAAGGAAAAACATGAAGATTACCTAATAGAGGCGGTCTGAAGCTCCAGCAGCCATGAGCGGCGGAGCTATCTTCTCCCACGCACTAGTGGCGGCGCGTGAAGCACATATGGCGGCTTTGGTCAGAATCGGAGGTTGGGAGTTTGGGGTTTCGAAAGATAGTGCAGCTCCGACTTCGTTTATGGAGGTGTTAAGCGGCGGAGCTATCTTCTCCCACGCACTAGTGGCGGCGCGTGAAGCACATGTGGCGGCTTTGGTCAGAATCGGAGGTTGGGAGTTTGGGGTTTCGAAAGATAGTGCAGCTCCGACTTCGTTTATGGAGGTGTTGAAGCTAGATTCGAGCTGGAGACTAGAAATCGAAGGCATGCAGAGCTGAGAGCTCCAGTGATTCTCGAACGGCGTCGGCTGGCAGAGGGGTTTCTGGGAGGTGCATATCGATGGTGAGGCTTGGGCTTGGGTCGGATTTGGGTGCTGGATCGATTGGAGGTAGCAGCGTGATGACATGGTGGCCGGAGATGGTGTTCTCCGGTGGTTGCAGAGGAAGAGAAGAAGAAGAGAGGTCGAGGGAGAGAGAAGGTGGTCGCGGGTGGAGGCCGGAGGAGGTGCATATCGATGGTGAGGCTTGGGCTTGGGTCGGATTTGGGTGCTGGATCGATTGGAGGTAGCGGCGTGATGACATGGTGGCCGGAGATGGTGTTCTCCGGTGGTTGCAGAGGAAGAGAAGAAGAAGAGAGGTCGAGGGAGAGAGAGAGACTGTGCGGCCAGGAGAGAGGGAGAGAGGGAGGGAGAGAGAAAATATAAAAAAAAAGGGGAGAAAAATTAAAAAAATAGAGAAAACAATAAAAGTAGAAAATTAGGGGCATACTAGTCATTTCCGATCATTTTGGACTTGTTATATGAGAATTTGAGAGAATTAGGACTATTCAGTTTAATTTAAAAGGCGAGGGACCAAACTGTTTTTCAGGAAAAAGTATGAGAAATAACAAGTATTTAATCCTTAATTTTACTTTATGAAAAGTTGGTTGGGGTTAATTTTACAGAATTTAATTGTGTGCGTTCTCTTCATCTGGTCATACACACTCTTACTATCAGTCTTATTAAATGTTGGCTTTATTTAATTGGTGGGCAAAATCCAATTGAATGGCCCATGGTGATCACGTGGGCAAGGCCCCTAGGTTAATTAGGATAACATATATATATCCATGTCTAGATTGACTAGGGTATATATATATATATATATATATATATGCTGCTGCCGACAGAAATAGATAGAGAGGGAGAGTTAACCTAGTTATTGGGTTATTGGGATTTTGGGTAGAGTTTATTCTAAAACTCTAATTGTATTCTCTCCAAATTGATTATAGTGGAATTTCTCGCCGGCTCCGAAGTGGACGTAGCTCAATCACATTGATTGAGTGAACCACTATAAATTCTTGTGTTCTTGTGTTTGCTTTTTTTTTTTTCGTTGTTTGGTCGCTCATCTAGTTCCATATCAATACTGTGTTTGTTACGCTTCCGCACAACAAGTCTATCTTGTACATCGTCTGGAAATATGAAACACGCATCTCCAGTTCTGTTTAAGCACGAAAGTGCCTCAAACTCTCCAAAATCCTACAATGAAATTTAGTGGAGCAGAACTATAAAACCACTGGCCCTTTCTGGAAAAAATCGATGCTTTCTCTTTTTTCTTAAAGTTTCACACCGCTCATTCTCCTTCCGTGGTAGAAACTAAAAAACCACTTGACCAAATAACCGTGTTTGCTATTAAAAATAAGCTTTGGGGTGCAGTTGCTATTTTTAATCAATCATTTAAGTTTATTTGAGGAATGGAGTTGTTGGGATTTTGCTACTAATGTAGATATATCATTGCCGGTACTAGTTGGGTACTATTCAAGAACTCTTCAAATGGGCTTACTGATGGTGGAATAATATGTTGATGTTTCATGGAGGTGGTACAAAATCAGAGATATTAAAGTGTCTGGACTGTGGAGCTTTTTGAGGGGTTATTTTTTTACATTGGAGACTTGGAGCTCAATTGATGAAAAACTATTGGAGATGGATGCTCAGGGTAAAACCTGTTTTGTTTACTGGAAAATGCAGTGATAAAGGAAGCGAAGACCTTATTTTCACTTCTTCTCCGCAATTATATGTACATATTGCCTCTAGAAAATGTATTCAAGCAATGCATATTTTTGTTAGGATCGCACTTTTGTTTCCATTATGACAAGTTAGGATAGAGGAAGAAACACAATGGTTTTTCCAATGTACTTATATGTGTTGTAAATATCTCAATTGCTTATTGTTATGCAATTTTCTTCTCTACATAAAAATAAAATAAAACAAAATTAAAAAACGCATGTCATTGAATTTTTCCGTTCCCAACCATTTTGCCCTTCCATCTTGTTATCTAAGCAAACCAACTTATTTGAATCTCAAATCAGATCTATCATGCCAACTAAAGAACCAAATGAGCTCGCTCTGATTCTTTAACTTCTTTTCAAGGCTGAGCTTATCGATTTGATGAGTTTGGAGATTGTTATTTGTCACTGACATTGTTTGATGAGCTCGCTCTTTGCAACCTCTTGCTTGCAATCCTCTTCACTGATCTACTTTCATCGTTGTTTTTCCTCAAATCTCTGAGCTTAATTTCATTGATGTAACTAACCTCATCATTTCAATTTTTCCATCGTTGCTAGTAACAATTCCAAGTTCCACATTACTTGTCAATCATGAACAACGGTCAAAGGGTAGACTGGGGTTGCTGGCCTACGACTCTTTGATGCTTAAGTTTTTTTATATTTTTTTTTATTTTTTAAAGAGGATCCCATGGTGACTCGAACCCATGACTTCGTACATAGGTAATGGGTGCTTAAGTTAAATACATGTTAGAATTGACAAAGTAGGAGTGGGAAGAGAGTAGTCGCTTACATTGAATGAGAGGACACACATGTGTATATTAGTATATATAGGGTTAGGTTTGGGCTTGTCAACCTTTCTTTTTCCTTGTGGGCCTAAATGTGGCCTATCAAATTTGAAAATGTGAGGTTAGTATATGTGTTACGATTTGGGACTACCTCATAAAGTTAGAACCCGAGCTTCTTCTGGTAACCAGTTGGCCATGTTTTTCTGATGTTTGTGCTCACCATGCACATGATATAAACAGGTCTCTCAATTCACCGGTCAAGAACTCTCTTGGGTGGGGAATTTGTCTAAGCAGAAACATCGGGAGTACAAGGCAGATGGCCATTGAGAGGCGCTCTACCCAGAGTGATCTCCTACTCTGATTAGAAACTGGGACGAAGAAGATGATGAACCAATGTTAGTGGTATCAAGCGAGACTGGCTGAAGGTGCCGCGTACAAGTTGCTCTTGGCATCGCCAAGCTATGCGATGGTCGGCGTTGACCCACTGGAGGTCCTTAAGCATGTTGGTGGCAATGGTGAGCCACAGAGGTGATCAGAATTTGTCAAACAAAGAGAAACAAAAACTAGGATCCAATTTCTCTCTCCTCGAGCTCTCTCTCATACACGAACCTAGAACTTTGATGCTTGCAAAATGGGATTAATCAGAGAGAAGGGGAGATCTTGACGGTGTTTGTGCCAGAGATGGATGCATGAAGTGGAAGAAAGTCAAGTGCCCAGATGAGATTTGGGTGTCCAAATCGATCAATTTTGGGTACCCTTGTTGTTGGCGCGTGAGCGTTGCTACCAGCCGTCGCCAAATGATGTGAAGGTCATGCTGGACTCTTCTGAGGCTGCCAGGCCGGTGAGAACAATGGTGGTGGAGGTGAGTCGCAGTGGTGCTAAGAGACCAGTGATGGAGAAGAGAGAGAAACCCAAATCTACTTTCCTTTTCCTTGAGCTTTTTGTAAACTCAAACCCAGAATATGAAACTGGATTGGTTTTGATGTTGGGTTGAGATAGGTGTGAAGGGAATGAATTCCATACCATCGAAATGAAAGTTATTGCAGTAGCAAGGAAGAGATGAAGTTGTTGCTGAGCTCAGAGAGAATTTTCTGGCGAGCTGTGAGGGTGTTTGCCATTGAGGGCCTCCCTTCAAGGGCCAAAAGTTTCTGCGGATTTCGAAGGGAAATTGAGAATCATGGGAGGAGGCTACCATCTTCAAGCTCCATTACCTGTCAATCATTAACAAAGGTCAGAGGGTAGACCCAGGTTGCCGGCCTACGACTCTCCGTTGCTTAATTTTGATATTTATAAGAATATTGACAAAGTAGGAATATGGATAGAGTAGTTGCTTACCTTGAATGAGAGGAGAGTCATGTATATACAGTGTTAGGTTTGGGCTTGTCACCCTTTCTTTTCTTATTTGGGCCTAAATGCGGCCTATCAAAATTGGGAATGTGAGGGTAGTATATGTGTTGGACTTTGGGCCTACCTCGTAAAGTTAGGACCCAAGCTTCTTCCGGTGGCCAGTTGGCTGTCATGTTTTTCTGGTGTTCACCATGCACATGGTATAAACACTTCAAAAAAAAAAACAACAACATTGGCAGTAGTTTTTTTATAGGGCTAAATACGTGTTACTATCTTGTGGTTTAGGTCCAAAATCAATTCAATCCCTGGACTTCTAATTTCATCAAAAACACCCATGTACTTTCAATTTTGATCTAATAGGTCCAATTCATTAATATTCTGTTATGGGTTCAAGTTATAGTTAGAGTATTTGTTGAAAAACTATTTATTTGATAGAGTTCTAATAGTAGGACTCACTACAAAATTGACTATGCAGGCCACCTCAACACCACATCATAAAATATAGGCCATATATGAGCCACGTCAACAAGTTAAATGACTCAATTGTCGGAAGACTAACAAATTGGACCTATTAGATCAAAATTGAAAGTGCAGGGATGTTATTGATGAAATTAGAAGTTTAGGGACTGAATTGATTTTGGACCCAAACTACAGGGTAGTAATCAGTATTTAGCCCATTATAAAAAGCTCTTGCTAAACACCCAAGTTGATAAGCATTATATAAGCTCCAATGAACACACAAATCACGAGATATACTACTCCCAAAGAAAATAAAAGGCTACTCCCAAATTAAACAAAAATTATTGTCAAGGAAAACAAAAGCTAATGCCAAGCAAGAAATCTGTTGCAAAAAATGGTTCCCAAACTAAGTTATACATTTTGCTGAACATAAAATCTACCGTTAAAAATCATGAGGCTGCTTGCAATTTCCAAATAAGCATATAGCAATAACAAACATTCTAAACGCTCTACCAAAACCAAAAGCAACTACCACGCAAAGAATATACCATCAATGACCAACAAGAGAATCAAATAGCTATTGAGGTAAAACTGAAGCTCTTTGTAAACAGGCAAGGTGGTAAGCATTCAAAGGGAGAGAGAGAGAGAGAGAGAGAGAGAGAGAGAGAGAGAGAGAGAGAGAGAGAGAGAGAGAGAGAGAGAGAGAGAAAAAAAAATGACCTAAAAAAGGGAGAAAATTAGATATAAATTCAATTTTCTAAAGAGGTATTGGAAAAAAAATCCATACATATTTCTTATCAATCTACACTCAATCCATATAAGCAAACCTTCCTTGTAGAGTGTTGATGTATAAGTAATATTTTTTCATGTTGTCCTATATGCCTGATCAAGGGTAGTGAAAAGTACTATGAAATTTTAGCATCTACTCATTGAACATGTAACCAATAAATGACATAGGTATGTGGTATTTAAAACTACATACCTTTTGACAAGGTATTGAAAAAAACTTATAGCATAAAACAACTTACCTCATAGCCAGGATATTAAATAACATACCTCTAGAACAGGTAATTAATAAATGACATAGGTATGAGGGATCTAAAACTTTATACCTTTTGACAAGGTACTGAAAAAAACTCATGGCATAAAACAACCTATCTCATAGGCATGAACGTCGCTAAATGTCATGCATTTGGAATAGGTAACCAATGAAACTCATAGCATAAAAAAATAAAAAATAAAAGCAGTAGACATTAAAGTTTTCAAACTTGAAAGTCATACCTACTACATATATATTTTTTTAATTGTCACCTGAAAGTCAGGTGTTTTGCCAAACTCCTCAAGTTAGCATGGGTATAATAGACACGGTATAAACATATAGTCGAACAAACCTCTATGGTAGGTATATGCAACTAACAAACCATTATACGAACTAAATTCTTAATAACATTTGATCGATTACATTAACTGCACTACAAAAAATAAAAAGTAAAAAACATAAAATAGGTAACCAATGAAACCCATAGCATAAAATATAAAAAATAAAAAATCAGTAGGTATTAAAGTTTTAAAACTTGAAAGTCATACCTACTACATTTACTATATATTAAATGTCATATACTGTTCATAAGTACTATTCATTTACTATATACTAAATCTCATATACTATTCATAAGCATTGTTCATACAAGTAGTGGAATGACGGTTTTCCCCTGAGATTTATCTCAATTATCTATATGTCTCCTCTATTAATAGAGGTCTGTTTACTGTAGCTTTTTGGTACTTTTTTCTTTCTTTCTAAGTTCCTAGATTGCCATGCTAGAACAATTACAAAATCATCACATGAGGATTAAAGCTGTAAAATACCAAAAAATGTAAACTTCCTAAATTGCCCATGATAGAAAAATGAAAAACCATCAAGGAGGGTTAATACTGTAAAATAACAATGACAAATACCAACAAAACTTTGCTGACCAAAATGGAATTATATGGTTTCTCACTCCAAACTACTTAATACACATCTCTATTATTTATATTTCAAATATGATTTTATAGATAAATTTTAATGACCAAAATAGACATCTATGTATTAGAAGAACAATAATAATAATCATATGTTCCTTATATTATTCACTAATTATAAACACAATACATTTCTATACATGGCATCATCATTTAAAACAAGAATAAAGTTATGAACCATCTAATTTAAATTTTCCTTAAATAAATTGTAATTAAATGGGGTGAGAAACCATATAATTTAGAATTTCGAAATCAATGGCATTAATTTTTTTTAAAACATATCACTTTACTCCCACTTTTTAGTTAATTTTTTTTTAAAAAAAATTATGATTAGTCAGTTTATTATCTATTATAATACATCACAAGTATTAAAACTTTGTAATCGTAAATGTTTTTGACCACAATAACTAACACAAATAATTAATATGGTCAATTATATAGTTAATCAAATTAAATAGTAGCCTTAAATGTAGTTAAATAATAGTGTATTTCATGGTTTTTTAGTTTAAGGATATTTTAGGTAATTTGGGTTGTATATTTAGTAAAATATTAGAATGAACAATTAAATGGTAGGTGTATTGAGTAAGGAGTGTGTATCAAGTAATTCTCCAAAAATAATACCCAAAAAAGAAGGGAGAGTCAATACTATAAAATATCATAACAGAATGAATGAAAATGTAGGATTGTGCGGCCAAGAAAAGAAAGGAAAAAATAAAAAAACTGCACACAGCAGTTAGAGTATATCAAACAAAGATTTATATCAAAATTAACCAAGCCAAATATATATGAGTATATAATTGTATCAAAGACATGTAAACACTATAAAAAACACTTTGCACGCACAACGTGCATACAAGAAGGCTATGTGTCAAAAGTACTTCAAGAAAAGCCGGATAACCCCAAGATTCACAAAAAGCTGGGACAATCAGTGAATTCCCTATTTTCTGTAACCTGCAGTCTGAATGTATGTATTGCCAATGAGACAATAATATTTTATAACCAATGTAAAAAAATATATTTGCAAGTTTGTATTACTTTTTAATTTTTCATCAAAAATGATCTCGCTACAATGCGTTCTACAACTAGATATAACTATATTAATTAACTACAAATCCCGTAGCATCGCACGGGGCTGCTTTCTAGTACTTTCTATTAATCGTCATAATTTACCCAACTCCTCAAGTTAGCATAGGTATAATAGGTATGGTATAGACGTATAGTCGAACAAACCTTTATGGTTGGTATGCAAGTAATAAAAACTATTGTTCAAACTAAATTCTTAGGGGGGTGTATTGTATATGGAATTAGTGGAACTTTTAATGAAATCTATGAAATTTAAAAGTCTGGGTGTATTCAATATAGACTTTTAACAGTCCATGAAAGTCTTGAGGTATTCAATTAAGATTTTTAAAGACTTCATGAATTCCACCAAAATCTAGGAGGGGTATTCAATTAGGACTTTTATAAATGAATAAAAGTACAGAGGTATTCAAAATATCATTCATACTTATGGAATTAGAAAATCATGGATAATCATGGACTTTGTAGTGTTAACTATACCAAACTCCAATAATTTTCCAGCCTCCAGACCAAAGATTTCAAAAAGTCTATCAAAGTTTCCTCTTCAAAAAAAAAAAAAAAAGTCTATCAAAGTTCTTCTCTCTACGCACGAAGAAGTTTGTCCTTCATCATCTCTCTTTCTTAATTTTTTGTCTTTTCTCTAATCTTTTATGATATCAACCTTTTTTGATATCCAACATGTTCATTGTAGTTGTTGAATGTGATTTTTGTTTTGTTTCTTTTTTTTCTCAATTGTGATACTTCGAACCCTAATAGCAATAAAAATTATTTATGAAACCCTAAAGCTCAAATATTGTGGTCTAACCCTAAGACCTTGAAGTACCATACTAAATTTTATCTTATTAATTAATTATTCTCATTAATTTGAATTTATATTATGGTTCAAAAAAAGGTCGAACAATTGAATTTCAATTGATTGATTATAGATTAAGACATTGACCAATATTGCTACAATATATGTTAATCGGCGAAAACAAAATTGATGAGAATAATTAAGCATAAACATCAAGTGATCTATATTGTATATTTATGTTGTTGGGAGATTAGGAATGAGAACAAACTCCTAGACAGACTAATAATCATTTATTTGAGTCAATTTCAATTAGAAGATACTGGAGCATTGAAGAGACAACAAGTTGTTATTTTAAAAACGAAACCTAGGTTTCGTGTGTGGCGACGGTGAGTTTGCGCTCCCCAGACCAGGCAACGGCGGGACAGCGACAGCGTGGTCTTAAGCGACTGCGCTGTGTTCTCGTTTCAGGTGTCCACAGGCTTTGATCGTGGAGGTTTTGGCTGCGGCGGTTGAGGGTGTGGTTCTAGCTTGCGCGGTTCAGCGAATCGAGTCTGGATCTGCAATGTTGGCAGTGACTTCGCCGGCGTTTGCAGCTTCTGAGAAGGACGATGGTTTGTGCCTTGGCGGTAGTCTGATCGTGATCGTTTGTCCGGCTCTTGATCTTTCTATGTAGATCCAGGTCAGGGCCAAGTCTCCTACCTTGAGGAGATAGCGGAGCTTCGTGTCCGGCCACCGGAAGAATGGACGGAGAGCTGCCCTCGGGCTCCGATCGGATCGTCCTGAAGGTAAATGGGAAGGAGAGGGGATGGTGGGCTGTGGGCCTTGTCGAGTTGGGCTGCTGCCTAACTGGGCTCACCCTTTCTCTTTCCCTTCTCCTTTTGGGCTGATGGTGTGGCAGGTTTTGTTGGTTTTGCTTTTGGTTACAGGACCACTCGTTTCGGATCATGACTGCTACGGGAGTTGGTAATTATCTGGAATAAGATTGGTGTTCATTTTCAAGCGGCTTATGGATAAGGAATTACTCATATTTGTTTGCTAGGAAGTGGCTTCTCTGTTGGTACCGCAATTGCGCCCCTTGCTAATAGGGATGCTAGTAAATGATTTTGCCCTATAAGACACGGGGTGTGTTCTTTGTCTATGAGTTCGCTTACAAAGTGGGCTCAAAATTGACTTGTAATGAATTTACATTGCTTAGATAGGAGCGTGGTTGTTATCCCGCCATTTTTCTGTCTTTAAGTGTATGTTTAGACTCTGACTTGTTGGCTGGTCATCTATTCATCTAATGATATCGACCCTTTATTTCAAAAAAAAAAAAGTTATTATTTTGTTTTGTGTTTGGGCTGCATTTGTTTTTTTTATTATTATTTTATTTATTTATTTATATTTTGTACATTCTAGAAAATCTGTAGAAGTCATTCATAATAAAGTATATAGATTTTCATGAATCAATAAAAGTCTGTTGCTAAAATCAATGGTTTTAAGAAATCCATAACAATCTATCAACTTTTTAACGAGTCTGTGTACTTTTCAAAAAGTTTGTCATTTAAAAAAAGTCTGCACAAATCCAAATACAATACACCCTCCTTAGTAACTTTTCATAGAATACATTGAGTACACCACACAAAAAAAGTAAAAAACATAAACATAAACACTATTCTCCGCAATCTCAACCACATAAAATATTACCATCAATAATAAGACTAAGTAACTTAACTATGCGATAGAAGGTTTGTGAGCCCAAAATGCAAAAGTCTCCTCATATTTAGTTCATTTAAAGGAACAATCAACCCATTTGAATTTGAAAAAATAGACCAAATTGCAGATTATAGCAATATTGATAACAATATTAAAGTTAGGATTACAAAACCTACAATTAAAATAATAATGCAAAGAGATTTAATCATAGAATACATAACATTATTTTTTTTGGCAACGTGTAGATTAACGTATGTTAATAAATTTTCCTTCAGTGGTCAATTCTGTAATTTTAAGGGGAAAAAGGTTGTATTAGTTATCTTACATGAAAATTTTTGAGTGTAAATTGAAAAGAAATAATGGATAGGGTTTACCTAATTGCCCTAACATTTCTTTTAAAAGTCGGGCTTATAATGAATTGCCCCAAAGAATGGCATTATGGTGTAAAGTGATGCATGTCTACATAGTATATCAGAGTTCAAAGAGGCCTCTGAATTTCTTGGAGTGACCTCGGTATACAAAACCTAGGTTTCGTGTTGCTGGCGACAATGAAGCTTGGCTCCCCAGACCAGGAAAGGCTGCGACGTGCTCTCGGGCTAGACAATGGTGTGGTGGTGGTGTGGAGATTGGTCTGGATCGTGTCTAGTTCGGCGGTGGCGGATTGGTTCCGATTTTGTTCCAATCGAGGTTCTCTAGGTTGGTGTGATGGATCTGACCATTCAATCGTGGTGGTTTCCGGTGTAGGGCTCGACGGTTTCTGGGCATAGCACAGCGGCGGATCCTGTACGTGTGTTGCTTAAACGGGTCGGGTCCGAGAAGAATAGGGGGGACGAGTAGTGGTCCTTCTTGCGAAGAAGAAGGGAAGCAGGCCGATCCGCTTCCAGTGAGTCTGATTGTTGGCTTAGAGCAGTGAGGCAGCGAACCCAGGATGGGGATGCAGTGTTAGAGAGGTCAGCCGCCGGAAAACTTGGCGATGGCAGTGACGGGGCAGAAGCAGAGACGGGCTGCTGCTCACCTTACTCATATTTGGGCTTGGGCCGAGCCTGGGCTCAAATTTGAATTGTTGGGCTCTATGTTACGGGCCAGTAGGGAGGGTGCCTTGCCACCCTCATTTGTCACTTAGTGATGAAGGTAGGCCTAGCCTGAGATGTGGACCTTCTTGGGCTTTCAAGCCCAATTATGGTCCAGGACCAATCGTTTCTGATTAGGACTGCTATGGGAGTTGGTAATTATCTGAAATAAGATTGGTATTCATTTTCAAGCGGCTTATGGATAAGGAATTGCTTCTATTTGTTTGCTAGGAAGTGGCTCTCTGTTGGTACCGCAATTGCACGTCTGGCTAATAGGGATGCTAGTCAATGATGTTGCCCTAGAAGACACAGAGTTGTTCTTTGTTTATGGGTTCACTTATAAAGCGGTGTTGGAGAAATTTGTGTAATTGAAGATCTGTGCCATCAAAACTGATGATCAGTTTTGAATCTTTGTATTTATAGCATTGAATACTGTTTATAGCTTATTGTAATAGTAGCGTAACAGTCAATTAGCTTAGTTATATAAATGTACATTGTAATAAGATGGATCAATATAGAAAGCACATGTTCTACATGGTATCATAGTTTAGGTTGCTTACCTCTTTTCGATCCAATTTCTCTTCCTTAGTCGTTCTTCCTAATTAACGCCTCTCCTCCCTTCCTCATGGTCACCACCACTGCTTCTTCCTCCTCTCCAAACACTTCCAGCTTTACAAACTCACTGAAACCAACTATCTCATTTGGCTTTGGCAAATCAAACCTTACCTTAATGGCAATGATCTCTGGTGCTACGTTGACGGTTCCTAACCTGCTCCCTCACCTACCATCATGTCCACCCCCTCTATAGGCCAAACTGTTGTACCTATCCCCAACCCAGCCTATACCCAATGGTTCAGAAAAGACCAAATCATCGTCAGCATTCTCACCACCACCCTCACTGAAAATATTGCCCAGCTGATAATTAGTTTCGAAACATTCAAGGAGATATGGGATTTTCTTCAGCTCCATTTTTTTCCCAAAAGTCTGTTGCCAGTGCCTCTACCCTCAAAATGCAGCTTCAGGATCTCCAGAAAGGAAACCAATTTGTTGATGCATACCTCCGCCAAGCCAAGGCCATTGCTGATTCCTTAATCTCCATCAACAAGCCTGTTTCTGACAAGACTTGATCATTGCTACTTTCCACGACCTTGGACCTGATTATGGCATGTTCTGCACTGTACTCACCCAAAACCCACCTCTCCCTGACTTCTCTGAGCTCCGAGCTCCCATCATTTCCTTTGAAGCCCAGTAGATTGGTACATCTGCGACTGGAATGGCCACTGTACTCTTCAATTATACCCCTCCTTCCCCACGTTGTGACCACCGTTCCTCGGCCCCCCATTCTTCTCCCTCCGGCGGCCGGTATTCCACAGGTTGGAATCGTCGCAGCGGTGCGCGTCCGCCTTTTTCCTAGCAGCAATAGTTTGTGTCGCACCCTTTTCCTCAGTAGCAGTTCACGTCCCAGCCAGCACGTTTCTTCACCAGCCTAGGCTACACGTCTTGAGCCTCCTAGGCTTCTCGACCCAGCACCTCAATGGGGCCCTAATTTCCACTCTAACCAACATGGGCTTCCTCAATGCCCACACAGATTCTCTGGCCTGAGTACTACTGCTCCATTTGCTGAAGTCCACTATGTTACTGACTCCAATTGGTACCCGGATACAGGCGCGACTCATCACATGACAGCCATGCCTGTCCATAATCCTCAAGCTTATGGGGGGCCTCATAATGTTTATATGGGTAATGGGGACTCAATGCCCGTTTCCCATACCGGTAATCTTTCCTTGTCATTAGGGTCTTCCAAATTCACTTTGCAAAATGTTTTTTAACATTCCGTCAATCTGTAAAAATCTTCTCTCTGTCGCTCGTTTCACTAAAGATAGCCTAGTGTTCTTTCTTTTTGCTCCAGATTTTTATTAAATCTATTGCTTACGTACTGGTCGTCTCTTGTTTCAGGGCCCTTGTAAAGATGGTCTCTATCCGCTTAATTTGTCGAGCGTCTCCACACGCCCTTACCTCTATTCACCCTTCCATTTGGCACAATCATTTGGGTCATCCCTCTTCAAATGTCTTAGCTCGTCTAGGTTCAACAATTGGTTCAAAATTATCTTTTTGTTCCTTTTGTAGAGATTGTGCACTTAGCAAATCTCATCAATTACCTTTTAATTCTAATAAAGAGTCTGTTAATTTTCCATTCCACATTATTCATAGTGATGTTTGGGCTTCATCTACTCTTTCTGTTAGTGGCTTCAAGTATTATGTTCTTTTCACAGACGAATTCTCACGTTACACTTGGATTTACCCCATGCATCGCAAAAATGAAGTGCTCACTCACTTCCTGGTAGCCATGATTCAAAATCTTTTTCACCATACCATAAAAATTCTTCAAAGTGACAATGGGACTGAGTATGTTAATAATGCCTTCTCTCTTTATTGTAAATCCTTGGGAATTCAACAGAGATTTTCTTGCCCCCCATACACCGCAACAGAATGGACTTGCCGAGCACAAACATCTCCATATTGCCACTATGACTCGTAGTCTTCTCCTGATCTTCGGTGATCCCTATACTCTTTGCGTAGAAGCGATCTTGACCTTGGTTTATCTTATTAATCTCCTTCCCACGCCCACTCTCCATTGGGATTCGCCACACACTCGTCTTCATGGTAGTCCGCCTTCTTATGCATCTCTTCGCATTTTTGGTTGCTCTTGTTTTCCTCATCTTGGGTCTTATGTCTCTGATAAACTCTCTAGTCATAGTATTAAGTGTGTATTTTTAGGTTATAGTCCTCAACAGAAAGGTTACCGTTGTCTAGATCCAAAAACTGGTCGTGTCTATGTCTTTAGGCATGTTATCTTTAACGAACAATTTTTTCCTACAAGAATTTGCAGGTACCATCAGTTTCGGAAAATGGCTCATTGGAATTCACCCTCTTGTCCAGCCCGGGTCTTAATCTCTCTCAGCCCTACACATATGGCCCAAATCCACATGATGAGTTGATCCCTTATCCTGCTTTATACACCACGACTCGGGTTCTCCATCCCCTTCCTCTGTCGTTGACCTTGATTGACAACATCCAACACCTGACATCGTTCCAACACCCAGTGCGCGATACCCACAGCCGCTCTGTCGCCTCCTCCTGCGCCCAGCGACCCCCCCATCTAGACCTACCAGCGCCACAGTCCTTCTGCTCCTTCTGCTCCACAGTCCTCTCGGCAAGATGCTCCTCCCCCGGAGTTGCCACCTGCCTCGGCGGCTTCTCCTCCACCACCGGACCACCCAGCTTCTCCACTGAATCATCCCCGGCGAACCCGTCTTCAACATGACATCATTCAACCTCGCATACGCACATATGGTACGATTAAATATCCCATCTCTCGTGCACTCCTCACTGCAGTTGAATCTGCAGAACCTACATGCTACACTCAGGCCTCCAAACACAAGGTATGGCGTGCTGCAATGGTTGAGGAGATCAATGCTTTTCTGAAGAACAATACCTAGACTCTAGTTCCCCCATCTCCATCTTAGAACCTAGTTAGTTGTAAATGGGTGTTACGTGTGAAGCACAATCCGGACCAAGGTATTGACTACATCACAAAGCTAGACTTGTGGCCAAAGGATTTCATCAGCACCAAGGTATTGACTACGATGAAACTTTTAGCCTTGTGATTAAACCTGCGACTATTCGTGTTGTGTTCTGCCTTGATGTGTCAAGAGGCTGGTCCCTTCGTCAATTGTACGTTAAAAATGCATTTCTTCATGGTTTTCTTAAAGAAGATGTGTATATGACTCAACCACCAGGCTACGTTGATCCCGCTCAGCCATCCCATATTTGCAAGCTCAACAAGGCACTGTACGGTCTCAAGCAAGCTCCACATGCGTGGTTTCACCGTATGACCTCTTTCTTGCTCTCAGTTGGGTTTGTACAGAGTTTGGCTGATTCTTCTCTATTCATTTTCCATTTTGGACTACATACTATTTATATCCTACTGTATGTGGATGATATTGTGGTCACCGGCAGTGATGATAGACGTCTACAGAGCTTTATTGATGCATTCAGACGTGGCTTTGACATCAAAGACCTCGGTACTCTACACTACTTTCTCGGTTTACAAGTTACATCTCAAAACCAAGGTATTCCTGTTAGTCAATTCAAATATGCTTATGATCTCCTTGTCAAGCATGCTATGTTGCTTAGTCAACCTGTTAGCACACAGATGTCAGCCACGTCATTTGTCACTACTCATGAAGGTGATCCCTTCTCCAATTCCTCGGTCTTCCGGGAAATAGTTGGTTCATTGCAGTATTTAACCATCACTAGACCTGACATTGCCTTTCCTATAAATTCCATCTCCCAGTTCATGAGTCAACCACGCACCCCACATATGGTTGCTGCCAAGCGCATCCTTCGCTACATCAAAGGCACCCTTGATCATTGCTTATATTTCAGTCCTCAACGACAACCTGCTTTCCTTGCTGCCTATGCTAATGCTGATTGGGTTGGTTGTCCCGATTCCCGTCGTTCTACTTCTAGCTACCTTGTATATCTTGGCACCACCTTGGTCTCTTGGTGTTCTAACAAGCAGCCCACTATTGCTCGTTCCAGCACCAAGTTTGAGTATTGTTCTTTTGCCCATGCCAGTGTTGAGTCCACTTGGTTAGCTTTCTTACTCTATGAACTTGGTGCTCAGATTCAATTCCCAATCCTCCTACATTGTGATAACCTTAGTGCTACATACATGGCCTCTAATATGGTATTTCATGCCCGCACTAAGCATATCGAACTTGATTATTATTTTGTTCGTGAGAAAGTAGCCCTTGGCAGCCATCGTGTTTGCTTTATCCCATCCGTTGACCAACCGGCAGATCTTTTGACCAAACCTCTTCATAAGCGTCATCATGTTTATCTTACTGGAAAACTTGTTCATGCAGGCCCATCTAGTTTGAGGGAGGGTGGTAGAGACATTTGTGTAACTGAAGATCTGTGCAATCAAAACTGATAATCAATTTTAAATCTCTGTATTTATAGCATTGAATACTGTTTATTTTTATTTTTTTGAAATATTGAATACTTTTTATAGCTTATTGTAATAGTAGTGTAACAGTCAATTAGCTTGGCTATATAAATGTACATTGTAATCAGATTGGATCAATATAGAAAACACATTTTCTACAAGCAGGCTCAAAATTGACTTGTAATGAGTTTACATTGCTTAGGTAGGAGCGTGGTTGTTACCCCACCATTTTTTTTTCAGTTCTGTTGCACCGTAAGTCATCTCTTTTTGTTTCCATCTTGGATTAGCTCATCTTCTCTACTACTCTCAACCTGTGGGATTCCCGAAAAAAGGCCTGATTCAATTGTTTGTATTGGATTGGATTGTATAGGTTGAGACAGAGCCGAATTGAAATCAGTTCAACTTAACTCAAGTGAAATTCTTTTGCTTTGAACATGAATGATAAGATAGACGGAATGATTAGATTTTAGAGTTTGTGGGAGTTGTTGTGGTTTGTGGTTTAACTGTGAATTTGGTTTGTTTGGTGGCTAAGAAATTAAGGAACATGGAAAACGTTGTAAATTCATTCTCTTTATTCTAGTAGATGATGTGTGTCAGTAGAAGGTGCTTTTATATTTCAATGAGGTTCCATTGAGATAAGTGATGCCAATAAGATAAAGCAAAATTCCTAAAGATGACAAACAGAAATTATATTCAATCTACAGGACCTAGAAAAGTTTTCATTACAGTTCAATTTATGTCGAGAGATGAGACAGATGGAGCCCAAGTTTGATCCTTTTGTTTTGTATTTTATTCTTTTCCAAGGTTAGAAGCCTGAACAGCACAAGGTTTGGAATATAAAATATTTGCTAAATCAGTCTCCTCACAAAATGAAGATTCTTGTGAAGAGATATGTTGAATGTCAAGCCTGGTTTCTGATGCTTATTCTTCTTGGTTTTTATTGTGAATGGGTTTTGTATGCATATGAATGATGCCAGGAGCCGTATTACTTGTAGCTTTTGATTCTCATTGTCTCTTCACAGATTTAATTGAAGCAACAACTTGTGCCTGACCTTGAGCAAGTTCAAGTCTCTCTCAACAGCCGAATCAGATCTCAAAGATGGAGGAGGCTATTGATAGAGAAGGTAATATTACTCTTTCTTATTCTACGTATTCTTTTATCTTCAGAACATTTTTGTTACCTCAGGAATTTCTGTGTCTTTTGTGTAAATTCTTTCTTGAGTTCAGGAGGAATGCATATTTAATACTTTTGTTTTGTTTTTTTGTCTTCCTTTTATATATGCACTATTATCTAAGCAATATACTATTACCATGCTAGGTTTATACTCCAAATCAAAGTTATATGTCTTATTTTCAGTTAGTTGTCATTGTAAAGTTTGCAATTTGGCACTATCTTAGTGAACTGCGAGCATGTAATTTTGTTTTTTTCCTTAATTTGCCCCACCCTCGAGCAAAATAGAAAACTACAATGTATTTAACCTTTGCTGTCATGTAACCACTGAGCCATGTGTGGTTCTTTCCCAAATCTATTACTTTGTCGGTAGACGAAGCAGGACGACTTAGTTTCTCTTGTATCAAGTATCAACTTAGTTTCTCAGCTTATAACGTCTTTGATAATAGGATTATGAATGCAGTGACAAGCGAAACATATATCTGGTTGACTAAGAAGATGCGAGTCTATGAAAGTAGGGGCATTCAGGCCTTTCCCCTTGATGACAAGTTTATAAGGCCTTCCTTGGGAAATTCATACGGAGAATTTAAGACGTTGCTTGAAAGACCTTGGAAAAAATTTCTTAATTGAAAGAAATTATAACACCTGGCTTGGGAAGTTGTTGTGGAGATATCCTTTGGAAGCAGATTCCTTGTGGATAGAGTCATAAGGAGTAAGTTGATTTTAATGGTTGGGATGCTAGACCCTTATGAGGGTTTCAAGTTGAAGTAGGTGGAAAGAAATTTAACATAAATTCTCTCTTTTGGAGCACTATTAGTTGGTGGGTTTGATGGGGACAATGTGAGATTTTGGGAGGATAAGTGTCAGTGACAGAAAGCTCTGCATACGTGTTTTGCAGTTATACTCCAGCAAGTACTTGACAAGATTTCAAGGTTTATAGAATGTACAGTGTTTTCTTATAGCTAGAACTTCGGATTTAGAAGGACTCTCAATGATTTGGAGATGGAGATTTTCCATCTCTGTCATTAAAGCTAGAAGGTGCACCCTGTTTCTTTCTATGGGGATGATAGGGACTTGGCATTAGAGCAAGTCTTTTAACAGTTATCCTTGCAATAGATATGAGTTCTCATTTATTCTGTTAAATGTTAATCAGATTTGGAATGCAAAGGTTCCTCCTAAGGTTTAGATGCTCACTTGTTCAATATTCAGAAATGAAGACCATGCCTTTACCATTGTCCTCACAAGGCAAGGGGATAGAGTGTTACAGATCTGGTCTAGGTTTTTCAAGGGTGCCGATGTTAGTTGGGTCATTCAAAGAGTGTTATGTTGTTAAGCATAAGTTTAAGGGTTTAGAAAGATGAAAGAAAGCCAAAACCCTTTCTGGTTGAAGAAATGTTGGCAGTAATTCTGGGTTATATAGATAGAGTGAAATTTAAAGATGAAGATATTTGGGGATGGGGGTGGAATAGCTCTGGATCAATTTAGTATTTGGTCAGCTTTGAGGGCATCAGTCATTGTAGAATTCAAAAGTTATTGCTTATCAACTTTATTGTTAGATTGGAAATCTCAGTAAGTTGATAAAGAATTGTTACCTTGAAAGTCCTTTTATTAATACTTCAATGGTAATGTTCTTCTAATTTTATTAGAGCTTTTCTTTGCTCTTGTGCTGTGAAAGTGTACTTCCTGTCCTCTAGTTCATTGTAGTGTTGTTTTTAGTGATAAAACTCCAATTTCTTGTCATAAAAAAAGAAGAAAAAAAGAAGAAGAAGATGAAGAAGAAAACAAGACTGAAAAGATGACATGTATGCTTGCATACATCATTTGGACATAAAGCTTTTCTATTCCATGAATTGTGTAACACCATATTGCAGATGTAGTTGCAGTAGGTTTTGGGTTAAAACTCCCCATCCCCATTCTCCATTTACTTGTTGATTTGTAAGGTACATGGTGGTGTTGTATATGTTTACATTTGTCTGCCAGTCCATTTGCAGGATGAGGCTGCATGTGAGGGAAATTATTGATTTGATATACATTGTTTGTATATTCCTTAATAACTTAAGGTTTTGGTGTTCAATGATCTTCCAAGACGTAAGGGTGACTGAAATATTTGCTATGAAGCGGGATTTTCAACTGTAGAAAATTAATTTATGTGGAAGGCAGTAGGGATCGATTTCTTAAGTCGTATCTACTTTGGTTTGAGTCAACCTGTAGGAGTACCTATTCTGTGTCCGAGTGTGTAATCACACCCAAAGTGTATTGCAATGTTCCTGTCGTTAATTTGGACACTGTTAATGTTACGAGAATTGTAGTCAAGAATCATGCAAACATGTAGATGCTTGTTCAAGAACACCATTTGAAGGATCCAGAGAAAAAAAGCAGCAGCAATATTTTCTGGAAAGGCTAAATATGTTGCACTGATTTTTTTTTTCTTCTCTATTTCTTTGGTTGTTCACATATGTACATGTATTCTCTTTTTCTGCAGCTTTCAAGTCATGAGCTGCTTAGCCAAAAGAGGTCGCAGGAATGGAAACCCAGAAGCAGTTTCAAATCAACCTCGGTAATCTCATGCCCTTTGACCCTCATCACCAATTCCCCTCCACTCCATCCTCCAGAAAAGACTTGCTGCCTAATACTTGTTTCTGATTACAATTGGCATTCTGTTATTGTCATGATT
>BDJD01005358.1:44377-58299 GCA_002564525.1 Rosa multiflora
TGGTTGGCGACATCATGCATCATTTGGTCAAACACATGAGGTCGCATTCTGTACCTTCTGCGAAATATATCGCCCTGGAACCTGCACGGCGAAGTGAAGTATAGAGCTTTCAATCGTCGATCCATAGCTTCTCGATCTCTTGCGATGTACTGGCGCCCGGGCTGTGAACCACCCCACTGTGATTCTTCCTCTTGGATCCTCAAGATATGAGAGGAAGCTGCCTGCATCACCAGGGCTCTTTGACGATTTCTTGTAATGGCATCTTCTTCCTCTTGCATCAGCAATTTCCGTAACCTATTCATTGCAACAAGGAACCAAAAATATAAAATGAAAAGGAAGTTCAGAATTTCTAAGCTTTTGAAATGAGAAGAGATGTGTTTGTGAATTGGTGAGCTATGATGGAGTGAATGACTCCGTATTTATGGAGGGTTGGAAAAGGATATCTGAAGATAGGATACGACACGTGGCAGATAAAAATCTAAAACGTAATCTAACCAGCCTTTCAACGACTGACACGTGGCACTAGAATCGGTAATAAAGTTGAGATAGAAAATCTTATCTTATCACGTGATAAATAAAATCTCAACCGAGATAGAGATAAGATATCGGATCCGAATAGCATTGACACGTGGCACGAATATATAGATTCCCAAAAATAACTAAATAATTTGTTTTAATCAATTAATGACGATATATTATATAACATAATTATGTATGATATATAAATTCATATTGTAGTTAATTAATTCTCTAAAATGATTAATTTAATAAATGACTTTGGCTTTTGACTAAACATGGTTGGAGATGGAAAAATTGAATGAATAGTGATGACTCTAGGGGAGTCAAATTTTGCATATGGCTTTGGCTTATGACTCTATTGTTGGAGATGCTCTTACGAGAGAATATGTCTCATCGTAGTCGATTCCAGGGGGTTTTGTGAGAAGCCTTGCGCCATAAGGCGAGATTACCATCTCTTTTTCTCACTACACTTTCTAAAGAAGACCCATTAGTCAACATGTTTTATGTTAGAAGGTGTTGGCATCACTAGCTCGAAAACCTTCATCTTCGTTAGAGAATGCATCTTAACCTAGATCGCATCTTTCCATTTAGGCCAAATTTCTCTACGTTAGCATTCATTCATCAACGAAGCGTGGTTCGATATCATCAGACTCAAACAAAATTATGCACAACGAAATGTGCAACTACATCATCAATTATGATGGAGTTTCTATCCCACGTCTCATATACACTAGTGTAATTTTCATAGAGTTCTATATTCTCAGGAATAGGTTTTGACGTTGAGGCATCCCCTAACGATAATCATAACCTGGGAGATTCTCATGAGACGGATTTTGAGTCTTGATGATCAAAGGATTGGAATGTGCCAAATTATCCTTCGAACCCACGAGCCTCCCATGCATCCTAGATGGGGCCATGGCCTATAACGCTAAAGTGCCACTCTCTTTAGCGTTGGCACCATGCCTACCTCCGTGTAGGGTGACGCTACGTCCTCTCGTAGGGACGTACTTCCTTGCAGGCATATTTGCAGCAGATGTGTGATCTCGTCACTTTAGTAGGGATCGAGATGAGACATAGTAGGGATAGGCCACGACAATTCATGTCGTTCCTGCTAAACATTCATGTTCTTATCTCCCCCTAACGACGGGAAGCCTATCTCATCAAAGTGACATCCGCAAATCTAGCGGTAAGGAGATCGCCATGCAAGGGCATTAAGTGGCGAACGATTGTTGGAGTCTCAAATCCAACTGAGTTGCCCATTCGTCTATAAGGACCCATTATAGAGCACTGTGGAGGCGCAATTGGCACATAAATGACACACTCAAATATGCGTAAGTACGATATTTGTACCCAGTCAATAGCTATAATGCAGAGGTAGATTGAGTGGCGGTGGGTTGTAGATGAATTAGCATAGCTGCATGTGATGTTGCATCACCCCAAATGGATATAAGGAGATTGGTGCGCATTACCAATGTCTGGACTACCATCGTAGTCGTTTCCATGAGATTTGGGTGTGTTCATGGGAATATAATGTCCAACATTAATCCCAATGCAATAACCATCGAAAGTCTTTTATGCAACTCTCTAGCATCGTCAAGTCCAATTGACGGAATAGGATGATCCGGGGAGTGAGCCCGTTGTTATATGATATGTGCTAGGAGTGTAGTATAAGCAACATTACAAGTGGACAATGGCATAACACGTGACCAGCGTGTTTGCGTGTCAACCACTGTCATGAGATACTTAAACGTCCGCAAGTTGGTTGAACTAGACCACAGAATCCCCACGGATTCTATGTAAGAACATAATGAGTATTTTCATATCCTTTGCATAGGACGGTCTCAATCCTAATTTCTCTAAGGAACGGGCTTTGTAAAACGAGCGAGAGACTTTAAAAGCAACCAATGAGAATTTTCGTTGGGCCTGAGCGTTTGAAACGCTATTTGAAGCAAGTTGGTGATTACAGCATCACCTGGCGTGTCATCATCATGATGTACGCTATCCATGGCATCATGGATAAGGACTGTGCCAGCCCTAGGCTAGTGGTGAATGGAGGCGGTGCCCTAGGTAGCAGCGTCGGTCATACTTAGTCCAGGAATCAATTTTTGATTCATGCTTCATTTCGCTCGAGAGAAAAGATGTCCATATGAAGTCTTTCGTAGACGGATCATTATATCATGACCAGGATGACCTATCCTGTTGTGACAAAGCCAATATGTGTCTAAATCCAAGAGATCTTCTCTCATAACTTCATTGGATTAATAGCTCGAATAGTGACATAGAGACACATAAACTTCTCTAAGATGCGCCTTTGTTCACAATCATTAGAGGTATTGTAAAGGAACTCATTTCCGTTCTCTACATGTGTTTTCGCATGGAATCCATTGGTTATAGGGTACGATTTGCCCTAAGAGCGTAGAGAGTTTCTGTGACAGTAATCAAGGTGCCATTTGGCAAGTGGAACTTAGGCTATTCCATGTCTTTGAATTAATACTGATGGCCCAGTCATTGTAGTCACAAAGTAATATGCTCAGAATCAAAATTGAGTCATAATGAAAAGAACTCGAAATTTTATTCATGAGCCAACGGAGTACATCATTGTCTCTTAACCATTAGGAGAATCTAATCCAAATGCTTCGCTACTGCAAAACAAAGGTAGTCGTTTGACTTCTTTCGGTAACTCCAAAATAAATATGACGAGGTGAGTAGAGCTCTGTCGGTGAAGCAAAGCTCGCTTAAGTACCACTTATCTCAAAACCTTCCTAGACATCATAATCATTTTGAATGAGCCTATGTGAAGAAAAACTAAACCAATGACATTTACTACAGAGTATATGGCAATGGCCTATTACATCTCTTGGAAAAATAAAGACTTAAAATAGAATTGGCGATCTATTGATCCCAGCCAGATTTGTAGTCTTTAACCCTTCACTCTAGATCATCTTCTTGATCTTCTTGTTCCACATCGTGAGCTTCTCTTGCTTCACAATATGTTTTGTAGGCGGTGATAATTTCTTCACAAGCTCTACAAATGCGTGCCCAATGACCGGATACTCCACATTGAGAACATACATCTCTTCGCTCAGACTCCATTGATTGAGGAGCTTTGAGAGTGTCATTTGGATGACTCTTAGTATTGGTGGCGCCACCAGCATGGCCAGAGGAGTTGCCTCCCTCTCTCTTTCCACGTTGACCTCTTCAGTTCCGTGTTTGCTTATTTTGGCATTACCTTCCCAAGTAGAGCGATTATATGGACCAGAACGTCCAAAAGTATCCTTAAGATTAGAGTTTTGCTCTTGGCGCCCTCTCTTAGGGGTGCGACTATAATTGGACTCCAGAATATGCTATGTTCCCATGGGTCTCGAATTATAGTTCTTCACAAGGATGTTGTCATGCTTTTCAGCGACATTCATAGCTCCAATAAGCTCATGAAACCTTATGATCCGTCCTGCAGTAACATAGATTTGATAGTTCTTCGCAAGCATCAATGCAGAGACGGGATGGTAGAGAGAGTCTTCTCAATCAACATTTCATCTGTGATCTCTTTAACACAGAATTCCATTAAGGATTTAATGCGAAGTGCTTCCGAGTTGTAGTCAAGAACTGACTTGAAATCACAGAAGCGGAGGCTATGCCATCTCACTTCTAGGTCAGCAAGCAGGGAGTCACAGACGTTGCCAAATCTTTCTTCGAGTGAGACCCACAGCCTTCTGGGGTCTTCTTCATTCATACATTCATACTGGAGCGAATCATCCATATGACGAGTCATTAGAATGATGGCTTTGCTTTCGCCTTATTTGCCTCTAAGGCTGCTCTATTTACTTCCAAAGCTTAAGCTTGTTCAATAGTTAGAACGTCCTGGCCAGGCTCGAGAATCATATCAAGGATTCCATCGGCCTTAAGATGCTAGCGAACATCACGAACCATCCTGTGATATCCAGAGCTAGTTGTTCCCAATGGAGCAAAGTCCAATTTGTTCAGGTTACTCATCCTGAAAGAGAACAAGAAATTAGGGTTAGTTTCGGAGCGAAAAAGGCTACCACGAAAACAAATAAAATTTCTGAGCGTAGTCGCTTCCAAGAAATTCGATTCCAAGAGGGGTTGGATTAGATCGAAACAATGATGTGTTTGTGGTCAATCATAACTTCTCAACAAACTCTAAGTTTGGAGGACTCTACAAGCTCCAAGCTTGGAGTGAGCACCAACCCCCACAGTTCGGCTTTAGGTCTCCCTTATGAAAAAGAAAGGGGGGGTAGAAGAAGGGAGGTTGCAAGTCCCTGAGAAAAGAAGAGGAAAAGAATAAAAACTTCAAAAATGAGAACTTTTAGTAAAACATACCTCTTAGGATTGCATAACGTATTTGGTCCTTGTCATAGGGTTTGGAGACGAGCTTCAGTCCTAGTGCAAGCAAGCAGACTTGTAGGATTGCAGCGTGGTCGCGAAGTCGCGGGGATTGCTAAATCGCTGAGTCGAGGGGTCGCAGGTTCGCGGAGTCGCGAGGTCCGGGGTGTTGCGGGGATGCCGCGAGGCTGCTGCGGAGATGTCACGAGGATGCTACAGAGACAGTGGTAGCGCCGGTGATGAATTTTTCGATTTTTAGGGTTTTGGTTTTTAAGGCTAGGGTTAGGGCTCGTGCTGATAATGTGTTTTAGGAAATCAAAAATTGAGAGGAAATTGCTGTGTATTCTCATTGTTAATAGGGGTCTTTTTATATAGATGATTCTAATGCATAGAATCTGAATTGTAGAAGGAAAGGTAATCATACAATGAATGGATATCTCTAAGATATTCTCCGAGATTCTTTCTAATTAAAACTCTATTACCACTAGGTCAAGTAACCTAGAGTTTGGGCCAGACACACAAATAGGGATTTACTTGAACATTATTATTATTATTATTATTATTATTATTATTATTATTATTATTATTTATTTATATATATATTTTTTTTCTTTCTCTTTTGAGCTGCCGGCGACTCTATCTACTCCATCAAGAACATCCTCTCCCTCCACGTCTTGCTCGACTACTTTAGAGCTAAGAAGCTCCACCAGATCACCACCCTCGCCGCCACCATGTCCCAGGCCACTGGCTCTGCCCTCGGCTCCACCGGCTTCATCAACATCACCTACGGCTCCTTCGCAGTGCATTTTGTCAAGTCCATTGAAGAACTCCCCTATAACATCTCCGTTATCCAAATCAGTGCTGTCCTCCCCTCCGCCGCCGCCGCCTAACAAAGAACCATCACCAAATCCCAAGCCCCAAAATCAGAAACCCGGCCACACCAATAGCCCCGGTGGCGATTATAATACCGAGGCTTTTGCTGCTCAGACCACCGCATTTAGACCCAAGAAGCTTCCCACACAGCCCATTGTTCCCATCAAAATCATCCTTTTCAAACTGGATTGCTGCCGAAATACAAGAACCTCTCAGCGCCCGGAAAAGCTGCATTGCTGGAGTACCAAAATGGATTTTGGTCATTTGATGTTTCTGGGTATGTATCTTTCTTTCTTTAATGAAAGATTCCTAGCACATTTGATGTTTCTGGGGTCTCTCAGCTTGGTGTTAAATTCCAAAGGCAACCCATCAATCCGGTCAATCCACTTCCCCTTCGGTTTTAATTTCAGCTTTCTTGGGCATATTTTCTGGCTCCTCAGATTGTAAAAGATGGATTCCAATTCCTATTCCATACCCGAATAACGATGCCCCATCAAAATCAAATGATCCAGGCTTTCTAATTGAAACAAACCCAAGAACATTTTGGTAAAAATCAATGGATTCTTCAACTAATCTGCAGATAAGTGAGATGTGGTTCAAACATTTTAGATGAAGCGGCTTTCCCACAATTTCCTTCATTATGATTAGAAACAAGAGAGAAAGAGAAAGAGGCAGAGAAGCAAGAGATTCAGGACTCATAAGGGAATTTAGAGACGAGTTGCAGAGAGAGAGAAGAAAAAAAGCTTAGGAAAAAAAAATAATAGATTAAAACATGAAGGGACGAAAATACCCTTCAGAACCTGCTAGCTGGTAGTCTCCATAACGGAGCTAATGGCTCTAGATACCAAAATTAGGTCGGGGTGAGAACTTCAAATACCAATCTGATAGTTTTGAAAAGTGAGGTATGAAAGTTTAGAATGGAGAAGAGGTTGGACACTGTTTGGGCCATTTTCCCTTTCTGCAATCTTATCTGTTGAAGAGTCTCATTTCAAGTGCTTGATTTTTATTTGACCAAAAGAAGACTTCAAGATAGTGCTTTGGCACCGTCTTCTTTATGGGATTGTGGACCATATGGTCAGAAAGAAACAATACAGTGTGGGATGGTGTGGTTTTCAACCCCATTTATGCTACAACTAGCAATACACAATTGTTGGAAGAGTATCAGAGGCTCTACCTACTGAAGGTGCATAGTAAGAATAAAAGAGTTAGTATGTCAAGGTGGGAATGTCCTTTGAGTGGGAGGCTTAAAGTCAGGGAGGTATTTGTGTGGTGGTCCGTGATGGCAGTGGTCAGTTTAAAGTAGCATGGTCTAAAGTCTAAACACCTAAGTCATGCAACTTCAATACTACTTTGTGAGGTAGAGGCATGCAGGGCCGGTGTATTGGTGGCTATACATCAAGGTTGGACTGCATTGGAGTTGGAGAGTGACTCATTGTTGCTAGTAGCTGCATTGAACCATCAAGGGCTGATGTGCCTGAGAGCAAGCGCACAATTTAACCCTGAAATATCGTTAGTAGTATAAAGTAAGTAGGGATCGTTCTATTCCGGGGATTGAGGGTACACCTGTCATTGTCAAACAATTAAACAATTAAAATTAAAACAAAGTATAATATTCACAATTATATTCACAAGTATAAACATTATTTACGAAAAAGGGGGGATTTTGTTTTTGGGTTTTCGAAAATAATTTAAGTAAAGAAAACAAATAAAACACAAAAACATAAAAACACAAATGGAATGAGAGAACAAAGATCAAAAACCGAAACTATGATTAAAATCGATTCAAACCCTAATACTGTTCATCTAAGTCATGAGAGAGGAGTTGATCATGTGAAATGTTCGAAAGCAAACAATTTCCCATATTTTACTTTTCAATGCTAATTAACCTAAACGAAAGCACCTAGATTAATCCTATCAAACAAGCAATCAAACCCTAGAAAGCTAGTCAATCATGTCATGTTTAACGCATTACACATAGAGAAAGGCTATCAACTCAAGTGTACAACTTAGTATGGAAAAGTCCACCTAATTGCAATCCTCGTTAATTAAATTCGATCTTTGTACAAAACCTTTACTACTTTGATTCAAGTTTACACAAAACGAAAAGTCGATTTCATGTTCTTAAACCTAGCACCAATTATATCAAAACCCTAAGTGTTTGCAACCACATAAGATTAAAATACAAAAGTTATCTATAACGCAAATTTAATTAAACAAACCCACATAAGCAACTCTCGAAGAACAATAATATGAATCTGAAAATTCTCAATTAATCATAAAAATTCCAGAAATTAATATTTGTTCAAACACATATGTCAACTAGTTCATAACCAACGAAATTCAAAGCAAAGGTTACAAAAGAGAATCGGATTACACCGTGAGATGGAGATGAGATGAACGAATTGAGGATGTGGTCTCTTGAATCTCGAAAGCAAGCTTCAAAATGGTGGTGGATGATGATGCTCACGGCAATTCTTCTTCTCCCTTGGCCTTGCTTGAACTCGTGATGATGACTAGAGGATGGAGAAACTCACGGCTATGCTAAGAAGATTTTCTGATTTTTTCTAGAGTGTAAAATTGTGTATATAGCACTCCCCTTATCATAGAGCATCGCAAACCTAGTCAACCTAATAATCCGCCAAAGCCAATCCCTCCACAATTAAAAATGGTTGATCCTCCTAGTGGGTGCTAGATACTAAGAGCTCGGAGGAAATTATAGAACCACCTCATCGAACCCATCCTTTCTCCAAAGCTAAAACTGAAAAACAAGGTCCAAAACACATGATCGGGGCCGCGCACTCTTTTATGACAAAGGATGCCATAAAAACCTCTTCTGTTCAAATGATAAACACGACAGATATATAGCTAAGCTGATAGAAAAAGATTTGGCCATTTAAATCTAAATGAGCTGGAGATGACGAGATTGATTATGTATAGTATAGTAACTCAAATTTAAATAAATGGGGGCATTTTCCTCTTAAAAGTAAGAACACCAAGTACTCCAAAGCAATTAGCAATAAGTAAATTGTGCAAAATATTGCAGCAATGATCTAGTCACCTTTTCTTTATAGGATCCAGAAAAAGGATGCATGAACGAGTTTGTCTCGTGCCTAGAAAACTTGTAAGTGAATAGTACTAGTCGTACTAGATCACATGGTAAAAATAAGAGGACCAAGTTGTATGCCTATGTCAAAAAAATGTAACTTTATTGGTTATGCTTCCATTTAGAAGGGATATCGGTGTTATAACCTTACCTTTACACGTACCTAGGTTTCAATGGAGGTTCATTTTATGAACATGATTTATATTTTTCCCCAAAGACTCCTCTTTAGGGGGAGAGTAATATTGAGGAAGAGCAGTCTTCAAGGGATTGCGTGTCCTTTGGATTCCATGGATAATCAGGTACATGTAAATAATGGAGAAACAATAATTGATTTTAGAAAAACTAAAAGGAGCAATCAGTTACTGACATTAAAGACTATAGAAACATATTCTAGAATTGTTGAAATGGCAATCAGCTGCCAACTCCAGAATCAGTAGAGATAGATACTTCTTCCCGTTCTATTACCCCATCAACACCAATGCTCCTTGAGGATGATCCAGAGGTAATTAATAACCCTGTGTTTGAATTCCATGATAATATAAATTCTGAGCCTAATCCTGAAATAGAAAAAAGTAAATTATTGAGGTCCGAAAATTGCCATTCCGGAAAAATAGAGGTCAATGGAAGGCTCAATATGAACCAGATCCTAAAGCCAAGGGCAAATATCCCATAAGCAATTACATGTCAACCCATAGGTTGTCCAAGTCATATGCGTCTTTTGTATTTCATTTATCTGCTATTGTCATTCCAAATAACTTGCAGGAAGCTTTAGCAGATCCTAAGTGGACTAAAGCTATGGAGGATGAAATTGAAGCCTTGCAAAAGAATCACACATGGGAACTAGCACCAAAACCCACATGGAAGATAACAGTAGGGTGCAGATGGATCTATACATTGAAGTACGCAGCTGATGATACACTAGATAGATACAAAGCAGTGGTTGGTTGCAAAAGGGTATACTCAAATTGTCAAACATATGGTATTGACCATCAAGAGACTTTTGCACCATTGGCCAAGAGGAATACTATTTGAGTACTACTGTCATTAGCGGCTAACTTAGAGTGGCCTCTGAAGCAGTTTGATGTAAAGAATGCTTTCTTACATGGAGACTTGAAGGAAGAAGTGCCTATTCTCTACTTCACAAGTAGAAATGGTGTGCAAATTGAAAAAGTCCCTTTATGGACTAAACCAGTCCCCGAGGGCATGGTTTAGAAGATTCAACCAATCTATAAAACAATTTGGTTAGAAACAAAGCAACTCTCACCATGCACTGCTTCTGAAGTGAAGGAAAGATAAACTCACTGCACTTATCATTTATGTTGATGATATGATTGTGACAGGTAGTGATCCGAAAGAAGTGAAGAAATTGGAATCACATCTGTCATCTGTTTTTGAGATGAAAAATCTTGGATAATTGAAATACTTCATGGGTGTTGAGGTGGCTAGATCAAAATAAGGCATTACCCTATATCAAAGGAAGTATGTGGTTGACTTACTCATAGAGACCAATTTACTAGCATGTAAACCAATAGATACATCGATGGAGCAAAATCACAAATTAGCAGAATATACAGACCAAGTGCTTATTAACAAAGAAAGATATTAAAGATTAGTAAGCAAGCTCATTTATCTCTCACATACTCGACCTGATATTGCATATGTTGTAAGTATTGTAATTCAATTCATGCAAACACCAACTGAAGATCACATGGATGCAGTATATAGAATTCTGAGGTACTTAAAGACAAATCCAGCTAAAGGAATCATGTTCTCCAAGAACAATCACGTTAAGATAGCAGGATACACAAATGCAGATCGGGTTGCCTCTATCACTTATAGAAGGTCTACTTCAGGTTACTTTACTTTTGTGAGAGGTAACTTGATCAAATGGAAAAGCAAGAAGCAAAAAGTGGTTGCTAGATCCAGTGCAGAAGCTGAGTATAGAGGAATGGCTCATGGAGTATGTGAAATGTTAGGGCTTCATCATAGACTTGGGATTCAAATCTAAGTATGTTATGAATTTGTATTACGAAAATAAAGCAGCCATTGATATAGCACACAATCCAGTTTAACATGACAGAACAAAACATGTTGAAGTTGATTGACATTTCATCAAGGAGAAGTTGGAGTCACAAATCATTAACATGCCATATGTACTTACTGAAGATAAAATTGCAGATATCTTGACCAAAGTTGTTTATGGAAAAATGTTCAACAACTCACTAGACAAGTTGGGTATGCAAGACATCTACTCCCTAACTTGAGGGGGAGTGTTACGTGAGCTGCAGCACACCAATCTTGCCAAAGTGCAGCCTTAAAGCAGCTCTATATCCATCTTGACAAAGTTTTCCATACTACATTAATGATTTGACAAAGATGTATATGTACATTTCCTAACTGTAAAATTGGTAGGATAGTTATGGTAGCAACCCTATAAGAGAAGAATTGTAAATTAGTGTTCTTGAATATACGTAAATACATTACCAGATTTGACATAGTATCAGAGCAGTTTTGTTCTTGGGACCAATATGCATACCCCTATCCATATTCCGCTACCAAAAATACTAAGAGAAGAACCCTGATTCTTTTTCTTACCCAGTACCCAAAAACTCAGAAAGTATATCCATATCAATACCCAAACAATACCATACGCATTGGGTTAGCAACATGATTATTGTACAACTATTGATGCAGTGTATCGAATAATGAAAAAAAAAAAGGTCGACCAATGTAATGTATTACGTACATGTATGTTAGCAACACAGAAAAAAAGGTGCATGCACCATGGATAAGAACTCAAACTTACATGTGTTGTTCAAAGAAACCTATGTTACGTGAGCTGCAAAACACCAATCTTGACAAAGTGCAGCCCTATAGCAGCTCTACATCCACCGATCTTGACAAAGTTGTCCATACCACATTAATGCTTTGACAAAGATGTATATGTACACTTCCCAACTGTAATATTCGTAGGATAGTTATGGTAGCAACCTTATAAGAGCAGAATATCATTAAGAGTGTGCTTGAATATACTGAAATACATTACTAGATTTGGCAACCTAGTAGATGGGATGTCCCCACGTGTCCTTAATTTGAAACAATTGTTATATTACTTAGTAACAGTCATGTGTACACTCGATCAAATTGTTATAGCAAAGAGCTTCCAAAAAATTGAGTACTAAACCATGGCGAGCTTCCCATTACTCTCGGCTGCTGCAAGAAGGTATACATTATCCACATATACTAATAGAATCCAACTAGCATAGACTATAATGGTGTCATTCAAATTAAATTTAACTATTAATGGATTGATACGTAGGCTTGAAAATAAGGTAGCAGTGATCACCAGTGGAGCTAGTGGCATCGGAGAATCCACTGCCAGACTCTTCTCCAGACACGGTGCTAAAGTAGTGATCGCCGACGTGCAAGACGACTTGGGCCAATCCGTTTGTAGAGACCTAAACCCTTTATCCACCACCTTCATCCATTGTGATGTGACGAATGAAAAAGATGTCGAAAATGCTGTGAACACGGCCACCACCAAGTATGGAAAGCTAGACATTATGTTCAACAACGCCAACATCAACGTCGTAACCAAGCCGAACATCCTCGACAACAACAAGGCCGATTTCGAGCAGGTCCTAGGAGTGAACCTGATCGGTGTCTTCTTGGGGATCAAGCATGCAGCTCGGGTGATGATTGGAGCTCGAAAAGGGTCTATTATCAACACGGATAGCGTTACCTCAGTCATAGGGGGCGGTTCGACACATGCATACACAAGTTCGAAGCATGGAGTTGTGGGGCTCACGAAGAACACGGAGGTGGAGCTAGGAGATTACGGAATACGTGTGAATTGTGTGTCGCCGTATTTGGTGAAGACGTCGCTAACTAAGAAATTCTTTAAGCTTGATGATGAAGGAGGCGGTGGTGTTTGCTCCAACCTCAATGGGGCGGTGCTGAAGGAGGAAGATGTGGCAGAGGCTGTTCTTTACTTGGGGAGTGATGAGTCCAAGTATGTTAATGGGCATAATTTGATAGTAGATGGAGGCTACACTATTACTAACTCAAGGTTCTGTGTGTTTGAGCAATCTTAATTTAGCTTGAATGTTCCTAGTCCAAGTTCATGGGACAATTAAAGAATGACATTCATGCTTGGATATGATGCTTCAAGGATGACTAGATCTCAAATAAAAGATTAATAATAAAGAGGATTACAAATAATAACAAAGTGTACAATTGGAGCTAAAAAATTCACAGCTGCTCATCGGAAGGATCTGAAGGTTCTTGTGAAGTACGTTAGAGAGTCAACACTTTTGTAGCACAAAGTACAATAAGGAGTATTAATTGATTTGGCTTGTGTTTGGTGTAGATAAGTACAAAGTTAAATAACACTATCTAATACTATTTTTCTTCTTCTTCAAACTCGCTAACCGATGTTATGCTAAGTACTCTATTCTAGAATTTCTAAATAATACTAGCTTTCTCTCTTCGTTACTCTCGCTCACACAAAAATAGTCCTCGCCTCACTCATCGCTCCCTTCTTCCTTCCTAAACATTTCTTTCAGCACTCATGGCTCTTGAGAGGGATCATAGGAAAATTTGCTGAATTTGGCAGATTTATGACTTGGTACTGCATGCATTTGAGAGTATGGTCTTTGCTTTCAAAAATTTGAATTGAATTGATGATTTTGTTGAATTTGGAGAATTGAGTATTGCATATAGTTAATGAGTTGGTATTAGTTATGGATAATTCAAGATCGTAATTTCAATCGATGTTCACTTTACTCATCTTGTTAGTCCGTGAATTCTTTGTACTCGAATTTCAAAAAAGATGTTGATTCTAGGTTTGAATTTTAGATTTTGTGAGTATGTGGAAATGATGAAGGTAGAGAAAAAGCAAATGCAAACACAAATGGCAGAAATTGGAAGTGATATAACACATGGAAAAAAAATGATTGTAATCCTCCATCATGTTGTTGATCAAAAGCAGCATAATTATGATTTGCGTATTGCAAATAATTCATGAAATTTTTTGAATTTGGTTGTTATGAGCTTGGGAATTTTATAGAAAGTCATTGGTATTGTG
>BDJD01005360.1:16288-45804 GCA_002564525.1 Rosa multiflora
GCTATTGTTATCTTCTAGCTCAATAGCTACTGTTACCATCCAGCTAGTCACAACAAAATTGTTCCTGGGTCACACCTTCGATCGATTTTGGGCCTGGTCTTCGCTCTATCAAGAGGGCTATCGCTGCTAGAAATCCAGAGCACAAACTTGCCCTCACAAATTCAAAGATTTCAAATATCATCTAATGAATAATTTATAGAATCTAATAATAAACTTGAGTTGAAACAATGAAGACTTCTCAAGTGACAGGACCCGACCCAAGTTTCACCCTGAAACCCGGATACGAGCCTATGGGGCTCACTTTAAGTGAAATCCTACCTAAAAATCGGCAGAACCTCCCCTAAAATAGGCGACCCAAAATCTCACAAAAAACCCGGACATGATTAATAATAAGTTCCTACTCAGATACACATCCCAATATTTACATTCCAAGTGTAAATGTTACATTCAGCAAGTACGAATTCCACCTTAACCTCCATACGATAACAGATTCTCAAGTATTAACATTCTCCAAAATAAAAGGTTATCAGAACAGTGCTACATAAGTAAGCCGATATCATACAAGGTAGGTTAAGTATTAACCTACAGTCAAAACAGAAACGCTGATTACTATGCCTCAAGTTCCTGGACGCGATCTCGGCAAATCTGAAATCTGGGCATTTGAAACCGAAGGGTCCAAGGGGAAAACATATAAAATCCATTAGAGTGAGTGGACAAAACTGTAATAAGTTATGAAACCAATAATTTGAATGCTTCCCCATTTTCTCATTAATAAAATCCAGCATACAGCGAGATTTACAATATATTTCCAACTCAATCCTTTTTGAAATATCATTTTTAAGAAACCTCATTTGATGACTAGAAAGGACTGCTGTCTAGTCATCTCATGCCATCTGGAGGGGACTGCCGCCCAGATGACGCATCGAAAGGGACTGCCAACCAGATTTAGGAGGCAGTGGTTAGAAGGGACTGCCGACTAACTACCTTATGTCACCTGGAAGGGACTGCCAAACGGGATGTAGTTTGGAAGGGACTGCTGACTAGGTAATGTACGCATGCACCGAAGATAGCCTCCTTGCCAACTCCTTTCTTTAAATCCATTTCTTTCCATGATACCACATTTACTCAAATAGTATTCCATAAATAAAAAAAACTCAATGCCATGCTTCATGCATTATATAAATAAAATAAAAGTCCACTCACAGGTGAGTCTCGCAACTAATCCTGCTGCATGCCCGTATCCTCCTCTCTCGAGGGCTCAGTACGTCCTGTAGTAAATGGATATGATATAATTAACCATAATGAGGAAACAATCTCAAAATCAAAACTTATTAATTAGTATTCGTTACTCATAAATTCTAATAAAAATCCCACACCTCAAATTGGGATTTAAATTCTTGAATACGGAATTTCCTAAACAATTCAACACCCTCACTTACTCTTTAATCTTCACAAGGATTGTTTCTATAACTTAGCCAATTAAATTCCAATTAACCATAATTAATCACCAAATTCCCTTTTCGAAATCTCCAAATTTTTTCTTAATTTTTCCTTTTCAATCCACAATCTCAACTCCAAATTTCTCAACAAAGTAAATCAATTCCGCAATATCATTAATAGCAATTTATCAAGAGATTTAACCCAAAAGATTCAAAACATCCAAATCCAACATCAAATTTCCATGGAATTTCACTATCCAAACAACCTCAAATCTAAAACATAACTCAAAATCAAATTAATGGGTTTTGGAGGGGCTGACAGAGCCTCCTCACCACCACCACCACCAGCGGCGCGTGGTTTCACGCGCCACCACTCCAACACCCAAATCCGACCACCAAATTTTACCTACACAATCCCCACAACAAGCCCAACAATTTATATACCTGCAACAACAACCAATTCTAGGCAGAAATAGTAGAAATTTCACTCCAAAATCAAGAAATCGGATGGTTACTGTTCATCACCAATCCCACTTCCTCCGTCCACAACAAGCTGCAACAAGGATAGGAGTATGTTTAGCACTTCACCAACAACCAAAACTACAAGGATTTCCAGCCGGAAACCGCCAGAAATCGAAAACCCATTCGAAAATTCTCAAATCCCGATCGGAAATCTTCCAAAAATTATCTCAAACCAAGGCTACCCAACGCAAATCACTCACTGAGATGGAAGAGGAAGGAGAGAGGAAGTTTTCCGATCGGTGGGACAACCTGAGGTGGCTTGACGGTGATGAAATTGCCGGATTACTTCCTCCTGTCACTGTGCGCACGCAAAGAAGGGGAGGAGGAAGAATAGATCGGGTCTTCCCGATTTTGATCTGTTTTAACTCTCTCTCTCTCTTCCCAAAAGGGAAACCCCTTTTAAAAATATCTTCCAGGAATAGTAACTTCTATTTTTGGTCAAAACTCTCCTGTAAAAACTCCAATTAACAAAAACTACGTATCCACGAACTCGATTTTTCGTATTCTACGACATTCACAAGGAAATTTCCTAATTACCGGACTAAAGAAAAAGTCACTATTCTGTCAATAACGGCAAAAAGTAACTAGTAAAATCTTTAAGTTATGGGGCATTACATCAAGCTCCTGGAGCCAGTGACAACCAATTAGGTGATGGGTACGAGAAGAGAGAAAGGGAATGAGAATAGAATGACATGAAGGAATAGTGAGGAAGAGGGAAAGGAGAATAGAAAGAGGATTACAATAGAGAGTTGGAGAGAAATAGAGATGTCTACTGCTTAGATCATAGGATACATGTTTTTCTTTTTTTGTTTTCCAGTTTTGATCAAAACGTGTTTCTTCCTCTTCTTAATCTTTGATTAGATGGTGATTTCAAATAAATAAGATGGAGTAGTTATTTCAAAGTTTGAATTTTAACTTTCTAAATTTTGTGGATAGGGATAGAATTGGAGAGAGAACTGCAAGATGTAAGAGGGGAGCTGCAGCTCCCACGATCTAGATGCAGGTTATTATTATTATTATTATTTATATATATATTTGTAGAGGGGTAAAATTGATTTTAAAATTGTGTAAAAAAGGAATGACGTCCAAATAGAGAATTGGGAGGTCTGAATAGAACCACCCTAAAGAAAATCACCAAAAAAATGTTTGTATAACTCAAAATGCAAATACTTCCAACTATTTTTGCCAAACGCTATTAAAAAGGCTTTTGACGGTCTAAATGTACTTTTACAAATTCTAAAAGCAATCCCAAATAAAGCCTACCTTATGTCCTTATCGCACTCTGTAAAAAAAGACCTGCAAATTTTGATACGAATATTTTTCATTTAATTTGATTTGGCATACCAGTATTTGGAAATTGAAAAATGCCACATAATATCTAGAATTTTTGACGGATGACTTGAATGAGGAAATAAAACTTGGCAAATAGGTTAATTACATAGAAATGATCTTATACAGCCACATCTTCATTAATTCAACGCATATATATTGAACTGAAAATACTAGATGGAACAAGTATTGATGAAAGTGTTTTACTTCAATGAATTTATCCAAGGAAAATATAATTCACAACACGGAAAGTTGCTGATGCAGTGTTAACCTCTCCACTGAGGAAACTTCACTGCGTGGCTTTTAACGTAGCCAACACGAAGGAACAATCCAATATGAAACACCAGAGTTTACTGTCACATCCAAATTTTATATTTTTTTTAGATGCGACTTATATTCCAATCATCGAAATAAATTTCCAAAATCGAAATACGAATAATTGGAAAAGAACGATACTAGACAAGTTTTCGAAATTGAAACACAACCTTTATTACAAGAGGGGTTTACACCAACATTTACAACAAAATGTCAACTATATTCCAAGTTCTTGTCTAGGACCCAAGCATGATTAACAATAACACACATGTATATTACATTATTGAAAACACCCTTGCAGTAAAATAACTTCAAACTTATTTATTTGTCACCTGCAAAATGATAAAAAGGGGTGAGCATACATTGCCCAGTAGGAGAATGAAACCTCTGTGAAGATCATAGTTAGAATAGCAATAATCAATGGATGCAACTATTATCTATTCCCGATAATCCACATTGTAAAATAAACTGAACCTACATGTCTCATACCATGTATTTTACCACGAAGGTGACTCAGAGTATTCAACAATGTGAACTAACCCCCACCCAAAATCAATCCCCCTAACCCTCTTTTGCTAGTCATCTTGTCTATTCCCCTTTCGCCAGTCCCGAATTACCCTTTCAATATCCTATACTAAGTGCACACTAACAAGTGGGCATACCTGGGATCTGGTACCTGCTGAGGTTATAGACTCAACTACACAAAAGATAAACCAACATACTCATTCAAATAGCATATTCACATTACCATCACCACCCTTATACTTCATGTCTTATTGATGCACAAATACTTTGAATATATAAGTGTATTCACTATTCAGCCATACCAAACAAAAGGAAACAGAGGATATAAATGCATAATCATGTACACAACCATCCAATACAATCATGTAAGCAACCATCCAATGCAAACATAGAGGCTCCCCAAGTTTTTCCCCTACCTCGCAGGGGCGGAACTACCTTATATCATGAAGGGGTCCGGACCCCCCACCATTTATCTAATTTGTTCAATTGTTTTATTATTATGAAATTTAATAATGTGCGTCAAATTTCCTAAAATTAAGACCCCCCCGGGTTTCAAATCCTGGTTCCGCCCCTGCTACCTCGATTGATTTTCACGTTAAGTATCCGGATGAAAACAAGTTCCTTAATGTTAAAAACTGTACAAATCTGTTTAAAATATGCTTTCATGGTCTTCTAAAGATTTGTAGCTGACATCCTAAAGAAACTCTCAGAATTTGAATCACCTGAAAAAAAAATTCCTAGAATTAGTTATGAATTTTTAAAGTTCAGCTACAGTCCCACATTTTTCTGCAGAAACTGCTACTGTGTGCTAACCTCTTCAGTTTTAATGTACTTTCTACAACTCCAATTTGTGTAAAACTTTCAATACTGAAAATAGACTTTCTAAAGTATTAAAGAAAAGAAATCACACTTTCAACAAGGCTTTAAAGGATGAGTGAAGGTTTTCTAAATTCAACTTTAAAACTGCTTATGTTTCCTACTTGGTTCTAGACTCATCTCAAGTCAGATTCTATTAATCTATGTCTTCCAAAAACTCTAATGACTAAAGGAAAACAACAAACCAAATACAAAGTGATTTCAAATTCTAATTTGGATAAATTCAAAGACCAAAGATATAAATTTTTTTTTCCAGAAAACTAGTAAAATCAAATAGAAGATGAGAAAATAATTAGTTTTGTTCTAGTAATAACAACTTTATTCCTAACTGAACTTCATCTCTATTGTAACTTCTTCTATCATCATGAATCCCCAGGTCTTATAATAGCCTATGAACATAACCCAATTTTCAAATTGAATTATCCATCAAAACCAACAAAGAACTATCAAATCAGTAAAAAGAATCACACCTGAGGTTTTACTCCACCACTTCTAGGATACCAAAACCCTCCTTTTCTCTCTCTCCCTTATTTATCTACGTATCTAGCAACTTAAGGAACTGTATGGAAAGCATAGATGGTTTAGCCTATTTTTAGTGTCTAGAAATGAGGGGTAAACGTAGAAAGCAAGATTGGTCTAACAGAAAGAAAATTGGATATTCTAGTTGAAATCTTACCCATATAGATACTAGACTTGCCACCTCCAGATTTCAAGAGTTCCAACTCTTGATTCTAGAGTTCCAGCTCTAGCTTCATAGCTTTGGGGAATCACCAATCTGAAACTTGATTTCCAAGGCTGTTGACACCTCCTACTTACCCATGGCGGCGGCTATGTCCTTTATACTTTCCTAAGGCGGTGGCTTGGTGTATCAGATGGAGAAGAATGTGGAGGTGAGGAAGACGATGAAGAGAAGGGACAAAACTTTGAGTTTAGGCGTTGTTGATCTAGTTTTGGTCGTGGAAATCGTTCTATAGGCTATTAATTTACTTTGGGTTTGACTTTTGGGCCAAAAACTTTGGGCTACTCTAATTACTTAAACCCAAAAGAAAACAAGTAAAATTATCTCTAAATAATAATAATATTTAAACAAATAATTTAGCACAATAAAATTAAACTTATTTTTTTAGAAAATGTTAAAAATTTTAGGTCGTCACATTAACAGAATACAAGTAGTATTGTTCATAACAAACATTTTCATTTAGCAACAAATGCTAACTTGTTTTACAACTGTTCTAACTTCTAATACAACATTCTAGACAATCTATCTTCAAACTTTCTTGCTCTCAAATGAATCACTGATCTTGAGAATGGATGTGAGAGATTATGCAATAGAAAACATGAAACAAGTAGAGAGCGTTTTTCACGTAGGAACAATTTTATGCATAAAAATTATCTACCATGCATGTCAAAAATCTTTAATGCAAATGTATACCAAATCAATTTAATCGACATGCATATCAATTTAAATCATCTAGCATGATATGAAATGAATACCACTTATACTCAAGATCAGTGAGAGTGATTCCTACTTGGTTTCCTCTTGAAGATCCGATCTTGCAAACTTCTTTAATTTCCTTTAAACCACGAACAAGTAGGAGAGATACTCTCCTAATGCTTTGTAATTTCTTATTTCCTTTTGGCTTTGGGAAAGTCATGTGTCGAATAGAGATAGTCCAATATACTTACATGAACATTTCATAAGCTATCGTTACAGCAATCACGTACACTCTACCTCAATCTGAAACTGTAACCATTATTATCTCTATCGCCATGTGAGAAAAGGTCCAATATTAGGACTACGTACTGCATCTCTATATATGACTTTATCAAGTTGCACGCGTAGTTCTTACTATTTCTCTGCGAAAGAAGTGTCCGCATGAATGTTTCCTTCTTCACAGAAGCATGAGACGTGATGAAGAATTCATGACATATAAAGGGAAATTATTAAAACCTGCATGTGAAGGTACGTAGTTGGATCCCCGGCCAGGACCATGTCTTGATTGGTTCCTTTAAAAGACCAACTTTAAACAAATCAAACTGAAAAATTTGACTGCAAAGGTTTGTAGTAGTTGATCGAAGTGCAGTTGGAGGATTAATGCTTCTACACAAGATATGCATGTCTTCAATCCCTGGCTATCTTGTTGCCTAGCTTGTTAGTGGTTGTATCTTCTGAATAATAAAGTGATATGACGAGAAATTTGTACAGGAAATGCATGGCTTGATATTTTAGATTTGGGTTCATCACATAATGGCTAGCATTAAAGTTGAAGTCCATCAACATACGGCAAGTGATATGTCAATTCGCTACCACGCTTGCTGGTCTCCAAGTTAGTGTCTTAGTCTTTATTTGATGCCTCAAAGATCGAGTACAAACTGTCTTTTTTGATGAAGCTTGATGTAGATGTGCACGCGCGGGCGTACTGGCACTAGTTGGTGCAAAGTTATTGCAGATAGACGGTACGGTGTAGGCTTTTGAGTTCTCTCCAAATGTCTATGTCCTAAAGAAAATGTATCTCTAAGCGAAAATCTCTTTTATGCCTTGTGTCCTTGTTAGTGGCAGAGGCAGGAATGTATATAAAAGGGGGCAAACAAATTTCTTTCCTTTCTGCCTCTCCTCTACCTGGCAGAGCAACTTCAGGCTAGTTTTGAACATGTAGAGTACCCGGACCTATCTAAACACGAATCGAGACAATACGGTACTATTTCTCTAGGCTTTCGGTTCCTGGCAGTAGCAGCAAGGCTGCAAATAGTACCATTCTGCAATCTGCAGTAGCAGCAAGGCTACATCTGAAACAAGTAATGAAACAAATCAATTTTCTCCACTTGGTCGGTGTCGTTAGAAGCGTGGCTGATGTGGAGGAGATCAAGACGCGTTAGGGGAAGAAGGCGCTGTGCACTGAGGAATTTAGGGAGTGCCGAACTGAGGGAAGAAGATGAAGAAGAAAGAGAAAAAAGAAAAAAAAAACTGAAGAAGAATGAGATAAAGACGAGACCGAGAGTTGAGAAAAATTGATTTTAAAAAAATAGCTAGCGTAAAGATGACAACGGGGAGAAGGTCAATCTCTAGATTTTGGAGGAGGATCAAATTTGGGGTTGACTAGCTGAGGAAGAAGAAGAAGAATTGAAGAAGAGAAAGGAAGAAGAGAAAAGGTTAGCGAGCCAGCAATATGAGTTGGTTATTGACTTTGAGTGCTGGCTTTGGTAGTTAAGTTTGATTATATATGCTGAATGGGGTGCCCAAGAAGCTTCATCTCCCATTTTTCTTGTCTTGTCCGTTATTTTGTGGGAGTTGTTTAGTCCAGCCATCATATTTGTGTGCAGTGAATTGTGCCATTGTGGGAACACAATATATAATTGCTGGCCGATGGGGACAAATCGTATGATTGTGAGCCAAGTGTCATGATCTCAATGGGGCAATGGCCCCCACTCGTCCTGAATTACCTCCACCCCTGGTACTCCTTGTGATATCCTAGTCATTCAAACAGATTGATACAACAAGATGTATGGCTTGATATTTAAATTTGGCTTCATCACATGAGGCTAGGAACTACAGTTAAAGTTCATAAACGGCAAGTGACATGTCAAATTGAATTATTTCTTTAGTGTCCTTTGCATAGGTTGGTCTTGATCCTAAAAAAACAGGCTTTACAGAACGAAAGATTGGCCTTATAATCAACCAATGAAGGTTTTGGTTAAGCCACAATGTCACAATTTACTTTGAGAAGTAGAGAGAGGAGTAAAGTCTCCATACATGGCGTCAAAGCCATGATTTTGCAGCAGGGGGATCACGGCTCCTGCGTTGGCCGGCCGGTGGTGCATGGTGGCGACGCCCCAAGGCGCGGCTGCGGTGCAATACTCTCTTTGAATCAATTTTTTATTCTCACTTCTCTTCGTTCTGAAGAAGAGATGTCCCTGTGAAGTCTTTAGTATCATGGATCATCATATCATGATCTAGGTGTCCCAAATGGTCGTGTCAAAGCTTATATGTGTCAGAATCCCATAAGTCATCTCTCATGACATGGTTGGATTCAATGACTCTAATAGTGGTTGTATACAACCCACTAGAGCGACACATAAGTTTCTCTAATACTTGTTTATGTCTGTAGTCATTAAAGGTGATGCAAAGGAACTCTTGTCCATTCTCACAATGCGTTTCCACATGAAAACCATTAGCTTTTATATCTTTCAAATAAAGTTCAAATTAAGGTATGTCCAAGACATTAAATAAAAGAATCGACACTTTATTAATAGTCAATGATTACATCAAAGTTTCTTAACCAAAGTCTAATCCAAAATAAAAATCAAACTTAGACAAATCGTAGTCACTCAATCTGTTTGGTAACTCCAATCAAATATGACCAGGGAAGTAGAGAGAGATGTCGGTGGAGCGAGTTCTCTTAAGTACCACTAATCTCAATCTCTTTCCTAGACATATACTTCATTGGATGCGCCACTTGAGAAAGACTTAATACAAAATTGTCATTTATTGATTAAGGAATAATTGTCATTACATAATTCTTGGGAAAAAATAAAGACTATTCAAAATAAAAATATGCTGCATTTTGTCTTCATCGCCATATTTAAAGTCTTTTTGAACTCGATGTCTTGATCACCATTGATCAAGTGCTCCATAAAACATAATGTAGAGGATGCTCTCTTGATTGAGGCATATTGATGCAATATAAATGGTCCCTAGGACCATTGGTGTTGGAATAGTGTTAACATGGCAAAAATTGGCGCCATGGTGTCCAACCCCCAACCCTTAACGTCATGACTCATTTGGTCATGTATTTGCCAACTTTGGCGATTACCTTCATGAGCATGTTGATCATATCATCCATGGTGACTTCTTCTAGCCATTGAACGGTGCTCATGGTAGCAATCTTGAGGCCTATCATAGTTTCCATTCACAAAGTTCGTGGTTGTGCCTTTTAACACATGCCATAGCTCCAATTAGTTGATGGAAATTTGTGATCCGTCTTGCATTTACATGAGTCCGAAATAAATCAGAGGACCTCATAGCATAAACAGGGAAGGTATTGAGGGTTTTCTCAATCAATTGTTCTTTTGTGATAGTGTTTCACAGGCATGCATCAATGTCTATGCGGAGAGCTTCCGAACAATATTCCATAACTTTGTCAAAGCTAGAGAAGCAGAGATAATTCCATCATGCTTCTAAGTTTGGAAAATTGTCAATGTTGTTAAAACATACACGAAGCGCTACCCAAAGGTTTCTAGTGCTATCCTCATTCATGTACTCAAACTGGAGTGTCATCTCCATGCGGCGCTTCATCAAGGTAAGTGCCCTGGGATTATCTATCTCAGTTTGTAAGTCTTGAGCGGTTCCTTTAGAGTAGGGCTCTTGGATTGTAGGCAATAAATATCCCGTGCCCGTAGAATCCAATGGAGTAAAATCGAACTCGTTCAACTTTGATATCCAAAAAGGAGAAACAAGAACGGATTAGTTTCGGAGTCAATGCTTCCACGAAAACTAATATTAAGATTTCCTAGCCTTAATGCTACCAAGAAATCGATTTCCAAGAAATTTGGATTAGACCGAAAGAATGATGTTTAATATGGTCAAAAATAGATGATTGTGGACGCTCTTAGTCCGAAGATTATGAACACTCTTAGTTCATTGATTACGAACGCTCTTAGTTCATTTAGCGTGAATCCCCACAATTCCGCTTATTAAATAACAGAACCCATGTTCGTATATTGCAAATCCTGAAGCAAATAAAGAAATTTAAAAGACAGGAAAGCAGGAACTTTAGTCACAAAAACTTACCTGTTGAAATTCGGAGCAGATTTGCTTCTGAACAGCTCCCACTTTAAATAGCATACAAGTCTCAAAACAATTCCAATAGGGCTAAAAGTTTGAGGTCATATAGAAGATACATAGACAAACAACTTTGATGAAGGAAGGATTTTGATCTGAGGTCCCGATAAAGACATTTCAGGGTGTGAAAACGGCCTGATTTGCACAGGAACGAGCTTGTTGTTGTGCTGCACGGGCAGCGGGCGTGAGATGATGATACACGGGCGGTAGGCGGCACACGGGTGCTCAAGGGCTACAGGGACAGTACACGGTATGGCTAGCTAGGGCTAGGAGCTTGCGGAAGTTGGTATTGGCCGAAACAGGAAAAACTGGGCAAAAAGTAGTTTCTGCCGGTTTTTCTGCAGGAGGACCAGTTGGTTTGATAGCCTATTCAGGGGCTTCTGGACCGGTTCTTAGTGTTCTACTTCAGGTTCCTAAATCCTAGGACAGAGACGGTGCTGGTGACAAAATTTGGTGTCAATTGGGTGTCCGGAAGGTTGTGACATTCTCTCCTATTACAACTCTAGAACTAAACCCTAGTTTGAAGAGGCACACTCAATGTCGATATCATTCAACAGTTATTGAGTATTACAAATTTACAATCACTAAAGAAACTAAAATGTCCATGATCCTTTGGTATAAATTTTTAACTCTTGCAAGTGACAGATCTTGGACGCAAATGCATAGAAATGCTCCGACAATAAAAGAGATAGAAAAGATGTAGGACTGAATCAAGAATGCATAAGCAGTGTAGTTAAAACATCTTTCTTTATGATCTCATCTCTTATCCAAATCCATTTAATGAGCAACCATAGACAGGAACATCACCTTTTGATAGGCCTCTTCTGGCCAATCTGTCTGTCCAGTCTGAAATTAGAAAAAAGAATCAGAGAAAAGTAACTTACGAAAAGTTTCATGGGTGACATGGGCAAAGAAGGCAGTAATCTCCCATTTAAAATCATCAAGGAAACCAATCTTACCAAACTGATCAAACATCTCAAGAGCATTAACGAACGTAGCTCGAGAATAGAAGTCCTTCCCGACATAGCTTGCGTCCGCTTGATCAATTATGCAGTTGAAGATTGTCGGGGTCACGATGTCGGCCACCGGAACATCACTGGTACTGGGAGGTAGAGGCGCCGTGTTGCAAGGCCCCGCTTGTGATGTCGCTTTTGGGAAGCGCACAATTTAACCCTGAAATGTCGTTAGTAGTATAAAGTAAATAGGGATCGTTCTATTCCGGGGATTGAGGGTACACCTGTCATTGTCAAACAATTAAACAATTAAAATTAAAAAAAAGTATAATATTTACAAATATATAACAAAATATATACATATTTACGAAAAAGGGGGGATTTTTGGTTTTTGGTTTTCTAATTTCGAAAATAAATACTAAGCTAACAAAATAATTAAAATGCAAAAACATAAAAACACAAATGGGATGTGGGAACAAGGATCAAAGTCGAAACTCATGATTAAAATTAATTCAAGTTCATCATTGTTCATCATAGTCATGCAAGAGGAGTTGATCATGTGAAACGTTCAAAGCAAACAATTTCCCATATTTTACTTTCAATGCTAATTAACCTAAGCGAAAGCACCTAGATTAATCCATAAAATTGGGCCATTTATATATATATTATAAAAAAAAACATTTCATCGACCTGGTCAGTCCGGGCCCGAGTTCTGCCAGAACCGAGATCGAGCCCTAAGTAATCGGTCCCGACAGCCAAGCGATTGCTTCAGATCCAGATTTGTCGGTTATAGCAGCTGGAGCTTCTCCGGCAACTTTTTCAAGCGGATCTCGACTGGTTTCGTCGATTGTACTCTCAGAAGGGTCGAGTTTCAAAGAGAAGACTTCATCTTCTTCATCCTCTTCATCTTCCTTATACTGTCTTGATTCTTGATGCTAGAAGAGCCCCAAATTTGTACTTTCAGAAGGGCCCCAAATTTGTGTTGATGACTTGATGCCATTAAATTTAGGATGAAATAAACTGGGTTTTAGGTTGAGAAAGAATCAGAGAGGGGAGAGAGAGAGAGAGGTGGCAGTATGGGATGATTTGCACAATGGTCAGTTGAAGAAGAACATGAAGAAAGATTCCCACCATTTACGTCTATTTTTTCTTTGGATTTCCTCCCTCCTCCTGCTACTGCTTTATTCATTTTTATGAACCCTTTTCATTACTTTAATTCGGGCCCCTCGTTGCACTCTCTTTCTCCTTAGCTTTTTTCTCTCTCTCTCTCTCTCTCTCTCTCTCTCTCTCACGTTGCCATCCATGTGGTGCTCATCAATCAAGGGTGAGCATGACATATTTAATCAACCGATCCTTTTACAAAAAGAGAAAGAGACAAGCTTTTTGCATTTTTGAGGTACTATTAACCACTCAAACAACAATTTTTTTTTGCTCCATCTACTTCGAAATTTGGGCCTTGGGCTATCGCCATGCCTGCCAACCACAATGACAAGCTACTGCTACTGCTTCCGTATGTTTTTTGGTATTGCACAAGAGAAAGCAGGTGAACCCATGTTGATTTTCGTGGTAGCCAAGAGCTGGGTAGAATGAAGAAGAGGGGTGATTGGATATTGCAGATGAATTAAGGGGTAGAGTTGGTTGGTTATTTATAGTGGAATATATATATATATATATATATATATATTTAAATAAGGGCTAGTGTGGCCGCCCTCAGGCCTTGATTGATGAAACAGATGAATACAAAGGGGGGGGGACTAAAGGCCTAAACCCCAAATTACAATAAAGCTCAAGGGGACCTCCAGAATAATAACAGGAGTCTCCACTATTATTATGTATTCGAACATGCACCAAATAGCAAAGAGTGCCATATCGACTACTCCATTTGCTTTACAATAATGGTGGCATATCAGAAAGTTAAAGCAATGTCATAAAACCAATAAAGTAGCTTTCCCAATATGCTGACGACTAGGAATAAATCCGCCAACACGACGTTTCATCCTGCCACTAGGAGGTTGCACCCAATTCATGATCTGCAGCCTCACTAGGGCAAACAAGACATATTGAGTATGCAACCTTGTAAGACCCCGGAAATTCATTATTAATATCTTGGAATTTCCTTGAATTAATAAAGTGTTCGTTAATACGATTTCATGGTTCGAGGGTGGAGTGAAATTATTTTTGGGTGAACAATTATTCGAAATGGACATTTTAGGGGGGTTACGAAGTCGACTTTTTATACATACGGAATTTGGGAAAACTCCCTCACGAAAGTCGTAGAGCCCGTCGATACGAGTTCGTGCATATGCAGAACGCAAGAATCGGAGTTCGTATGAAGAAATTATCGTGTTTGGAAAACTTTCCATTTTGGGTATAAATACCCAACTATTTTTGGAAATTTTCCAAAAGTGTCAGTTTCCATTTTTGGCAGCCTGCCCTAATCTCTCTCTCTCTCTCCCCTCCCCGAGCCGAAAACAGAGCATTTCCTCTTTGGCGTCGTTCTCACTCATCCGGCCACCAATCCTCACACAACTTCTTCCCTTATCTTCGCCTTGACCTTGTTCAGCTGTCGGTGGCAGCCTTAAGCAGCGGCACGACCTGTAGAGGCGGCGGGAAGCTTGTTTTGGTTTTGGTCCGATTTGAGGTCGACGACAATAACTCGAATTTCTTGGCTTGTTGAACTCGCCTCAACCTCCTGATCAAGCTCCAAGAAGGACAGTACCTGAAGTGAAGGTTTTTGCGTTCGTCAGAGCATCGTCGGTTTCTGGAAAAAATTCGGGCCACACACGACTGTTTTGGTAATTTTCAACCACTTCCTTTCGTTTTCAGACTTCATGCTAGTTAGGAAAGTTGTTCAATTCGATGAAACGAATAGGAACAGACTGGCCCCGGCACTGTTGGTGGTGGTCGGCGACGGCTTTGCCTCTAACTCTGGCGTCCATTTCTGGCCACTTTCGGGGGTCCCAAGGGCAATTTCTGCCCATTTTTATGTTCTACATGTCGATACAATCATTTCAATATATAGCATTTAATTTTGGAGATCATATGATTAAGTTATGAATTTTACGATTTCAATCGATTTCGATAGTTCGATTTGTGATCTGTGAAGATCGGATTGTCCGATAGTCTTGTAGTTTTGATATATTGATCGTAGGACTGTCCCGATGACTTTGTGTGGTCACGGGTGAAGATCTTACCGTTGGATCTTCGTATAAGTGCATTTTATGAGTTGTGCGCTAAGTTAATTATCGTATTTGGTTAGGTGATTGACGGTTTGAATTGGCGAACGATTGTGAATCGTATTTTGAGCTGTTAAGAAGATGCAGCGGGATTAGAGGTGAGTAAATCTCACATGGTTCATTTACGAACGGAATTTCATTAATTACATTTAATTGTTATGTTTGAAAAATGATTTTAAGAAAATGAGTTTTTAAGTATATAAAAAAATGAATTTCTCGGTTTTTACTACGTGTGAACTATAGTTGGTATTAGTAGTCATTTCTGTGTGGGTGACTACATATATATATATATATATATATATATATTTACGTGAAATATATATTGGATGATATGGCATTGGGTGAAGTATTGATTTGATTGATTGATTTATCATTCCGAGCATTTCTCTTGAAGATATGAATTATCATATATTGTTGAGTTTATGTTGATAAAGAGTAATTGAGTAAAGTGTGACCCTTTCATTTATTGTCCATGAGGGACCTGAATCATTATTGATTGTGGTGTCGATTTGTATGACTTGATTGATTCATGATTTGGGGAAATTATTAAGCATGTGGGAATCGATTTTGATGATGGTCTGGAGATGAGAACATATTATTTGGAATTGGTTTTGCTATTGTTGAGATTGTGGGAGATAAGCAAACAATAGTATGTGACGATCTGTGTGAGTACATGTGTGGTGATATGTGTGAATACCTGTGTGGTGACTAGTGTGAGGGTATCGGATCGGACGCCATAATCCTAGGTGGATGACGGGCTACGATTGAGTAAGTGAATTGGACGCCATAATCTTGAGTGGATGACGGGCTACGATTGAGTAAGTGAGTCGGACGCCATAATCTTGGGTGGATGACGGGCTACGATTGAGGCGTTTATATTGGATGCCATAACCCTGGGCAGTGACGGGCTACAATTGAAACACGTTATTTTGTGAGATCGTGTATGCGAAGTTGAAGGGTGAATTCTTGATTTTCGCGTGAGTTGGTTAATTTATTTATTTATATTTCATTTTCATTTCTATCGTGTGATTTCTTTATCTACTTTCGTTTTCATTTCATTTGTTTGATTTTAATGTAATCTCCTGAACTAAACTATATGCAGGGATTACTATGATTTCTTTTGTTTGTTTTAATGTGATCTCCTGAACTAAGTTTCTATGCAGGGATTACTATGATTTTTATTGATTGTTTGAATGTGATATCCTGAACTAAGTTCTATGCAGGGATTACTGATTTTGTTTAATTCTTATTGTGTGTACGGTTGTGGGTTGTGATCCGTAGCGATCGTGAAATGAGTTGAGATGTCATGATTTTGGCAAACGCTTTATGTTGAGGGGAGTGAGTGTGATTTTGTGGTTGTGTTGTTGGGGCAAATGATTGGTGATCTGATAGATTGTGGAGACGTAAAGTGTTTAACATATTTAGAGTTAATTGTGTAATTGGAGTTTGTGGGAAAAGAGATAAAATGAATTGAGAGACAGAGCATGTGGGTTTTAGTTGGGTTGAAATTATTGAGCATGATATTGATTGTTATGAACTCAACGTTTTTATTGTGATAATTGCATATTGATTTTGTTAGACTGAGATGGTGAAAGTATGTTTTCGTGGAATTAAATGTTAATGTTTTAATTGTCTCATGAATTGTGGAATTATAAGCATGCGTGACGTGAGTCACTTTCATTGAGTTTACTCATACGGGCTTGAAGCTTGCCGGGTTTGTGGTTTGCAATCCCGGTGCACTATTTCTATGGTGTAGGGTTATTGTGCAAGTTAGAATATCGAGTGATCGTTATCGAAGCTGAGGTGGACTTTCCATCACGTGGGTGTAGAAGGGCGCTTATACTTGTTGTCTTCCGCTGTGTAGTGAGTTGGTGAGTGTGGTTACATGTTGAATTTATATTCAGTTTAATTTGTAAGTTTAGTTGTTTAGTTGCTTAATTTAAATGAAAAATTTTCTACGTGTTTTCTTGTGTGTTTTTGCTTTTCGAATTTGAATTACTGTATTCAAAATTCGGGGTGTGACAAACCTGGTACAAAGCCCACATGACCCTACCAAGAGTTGGCAGGAATTTATTGGAAATAGAATACACCTAAACTTAATACAAATTATTAAAACTAAATAAAACATACTATCAGCCCACCAACAGAGGCCCAAGGACTAAAGACAGGCCCACCAGTCTGGCCAGGCCCACGACCCATGCCAACCATGACTGTTAACGAGTCTTCGTCGGAATTGCGGCACAGCATCTGCGGAACCACCACACCATCGGACCGAAGCCGGAACCATTGGCCAGACCACGCCACCTTTGACTCTTGCCGCCGTCGAACCACATAAACGTCCAATCAGAGTCGTTGAAACACTGCAATATTGTAGTGCTCCCAACAATTGTGGCCGGACTGCCATTGCTGTCAGATTGCAGCCAGATCTAGAGCACCCTATCGTTTTGGCATCATCTCGTACCAGCCCAGGCTTCCACATCCTCGGCCAAAGGTGAATAACCTGCCTGGGTACGGTCCAAGTCGGCGGTGGCCGACTTTCTCTCAGGAATGGTGTCGCTGCAATTAGCAAAGCACAGTGCCAACAAATCGGATCGCCAATAATGTCGAGGAAGCATTCAATCAGCAATTGTTTCCAGATCGCCTTCGATTGAGTGATGCCGCCAGAGCGCCTTCTGGATTGACCATCCTGGTCTCCCCCGGGTTTCCTTGACAATGACGGTAGCAGAACGTTCCTCGGTTGCAGACTGAAAAACCTCCACCAACATTTGTCCTCATCCAAGCCTGAACTCCACAGCGGGCCTTCACCGGCGGACTCTGAAATACTACCTACCCGTCCGACGACGACGTGCCGCCGGACGGAACATGGGAATAGAACGGTTTACTCTTCTTCAAATACGAAACTTTCTTTCCGATAAGTGCGGAGCAAAACGAGTACGGATCTTATTCCTTCTTAGCTAGTCATATTATATAGTGGAATATTTATGATGGAATAGATGGGCAACTGTTAGAAGGTCGAAATTAAGTGACCGCGGGGACGTACCTACATAGAACCAACTTTCTAGAAGTACGGGATGGAAGCGGTCGAAGGGGAGACTTCTGACTTGACTTGTGCCAATTATTCATTTTCTCCATCCACTTACTCTGTACTTGTGATCCAGCCTACATGGACATCAAACCAATAACGTAACGAGTGAAAATTACATAGTTAAGCATATATAGAAGGTCAAACATTGTTGCCTCCTTAGAAAATCCAACAAACTTGACATTACACAGGTTTCGAACTTGTGACGTTTCAAAATGAGGCCAGGCAAGGCACCTAGCCCCCAGCCAACTCGACTGACCGTTGCTTTTGGTTCTAACACACTTTTGTTTCTAGAAATCCAACAAACTTGACATTACACAGGTTTCGAACTTGTGACGTTTCAAAATGAGGCCAGGCAAGGCACCTAGCCCCCAGCCAACTCGATTGACCGTTGCTTTTGGTTCTAACACACTTTTGTTTCTATTAGAATGTGTTTTCCATGGAAAATATTACTTTTTTTTTTTTTGAGAATTAAGTTAAACTTCTAAAATATAATTTCAAGCAATTTTGTATTTTTAATTTGTTGACTCTAACATTTCTAAATAGTTTAATGCTTTACTCTATCTCCTAAATACTTTTGTCACATTTTCGTAATATTAATTCAGTTGTATTTGATTGAATAGTTCTACAATTTTACTAAATTTCTAATTATAATTGGTACCATATATTTTATTGGTGGCAACATACGTACTCTAAATTACTATAATTCACTATGAAATGAAGCTTGTTCACCATTTTTTTTTCAAATATAATAGATAATGGAACAAAGAAATAGGTCACAAGGTTTCACTTATAATTTCAATAATTTTCTCTCAATTTCCACCAATTTTTTGAAAATTTATCAATATCGATATTGCGTTGATATTTCCGTCAAAATTTTCATTTCTCAGAGTATCGATATTTCCTCAATACTCAATATTTTAGTCATTGATTAGTCTAGGCAAGTACTCGCTAAATTTCCCAACTTCATCTTCTAAAATGTTGTTCACTAACGTATCATTCACACGTCGCAAACCCAGCAAAAATGCAAGTAATAAGACTACTCGAATTAAAATGCAAGTAATAAAACACAAACAAAAGCTGTTGTTGGTATCATATTCAGTCACCCACTAGAACAAAAACATGGATTAGTGTCACTTCCGTTTTCCTCCTTTAAAATCCTTCCTAAAGTTTAATTGGTCAGGCATCTTTTTTTGAAAATCGTCACTTCCGTTTTCCTCTAAAATCCTTCCTTGAAAAGTTTAATTGGTCAGGCATCTTTTTTGAGGATTTTCAATGATCAAACCACAAAATTCACCCCATCTAACTCTATCAGAGCAGAAACACCACAAATTCATGAAATCCAATAAAACATCCTAAGACTTTACATGGTCCCTGATGAACCGTTCCACCTCAGCGACCTCGCCTATAATACCCGCACCTTCTGCAACTGTAACTTTGTTCTGACACTGAGTGAATGAAAATGGTTCACCAAGTACTCCAAGAGTAAAGTCATTTGCAATATCAGCTGTTGATATTGCACTCCTTGATGCCCGTAATTTGTCACTGCAAAATGTTAGAAGACAAACATATCAGGCAACAATGTACAATTAAATAAATATATAATTCAAAAACAGAATAACGATATATCCACAGAGCAGTCTACAGTGAGCCAGGAGCAATTGACGACTTGAAAGAAATAAACAAAGAAAAATTCAATGCAAAATCTTGAATTGGACACGCCAAGGATCATAAATAGAAAACCACATAAACGAAGACACTGCTATTATCAGAAGAAATATCTTTCTCCAAAATATGAAAGAACATATCTCTTCTCAAAAATTGAATATCACAATAAAACATCAAGTGGCAAGTGCATAAGTACTTAACTAAGCATATCCCATCAAGTCATTCTCAAAAACTTTCCATAAAATTACAATAAGTTATCACACAAGAGGTAACAATGCTTAATTTTTTCTTTTTTCTTTTTATAAGAATTCGAATCTTACATTTCCTTCTCCAATTGTTTGCGAATGAACTCCTTGCTATGTGCTGTCACTTTGTCTGTCTTGTTGCAGAGAATAAGAATGGGAATTTTCTTCTTCACCACACTTGCCTTGGTCAAAAGATCGTACAGGTACCTGTTGCAATTAAAGTAGCAAGAATTTTTCATCACTTGCTAGTTGCACAATCACGCTGGCACACTTAATCATGGTAAAATAGGTACCAAAATAAGGCAAGAAAAATAGTCACTTTTAAAGTATCTAAATATAGCTCAGATGGGAAGTAGGGAAATTTACTCTGAAGCAGCACGCAAGTTTGGTAAGAATTCCAAAGCATCCACCACAAAAACTATACCAGCTGCTTGAGGCAGGAACTCATCTAGTTTGGGTCTGAGACGAGAATGTCCAGGAACATCAACAAGATGCACAGGCTTTAACTTTCCATTCTGTCAGGAGAAGACAAACAAAAGCATAGAACATGTTAAAGTCCGCAAAGTCGATCACAAAAACAACATCAAAAACCGAAGGAATGAATGTTTCTTAAGAAGGCATAGAAGGTAATGATGCCGTACACAGAACTAAAGTGACTAGATAAGTTAGATCTGAAAAGGATGCATATAAGCACATGAGGAATTTATATATCACCTTTGATTTTTCAGAATTGAGCACAAAAGTTCCCTCATTTGGTTCCATTGATGTCACAGTACCTTGGTGAGCAGACCCATCCCGAAGCTAGAACATGAACCCGATCATGTCAGAAACATCAAATCAACATTTTTCAATGAATAGTTTAAGAAAGCCAGAATAGAAAAGAAACATAAGTTAATAAAAAAGTCATTGAAACTTTTTACCCAGATATTGCTTATTTTTCAGGCAATAAAAAGATTCTTACTGAAAACAGGCATGAAACTTGACTTGATGAGATGATAAAAATATGAAAGGCTGAAATATAAGATATATAAGCAAAGGGTAAACATTGAAGATGAGAAATAAGACAACACTGGTGCCCATATGACAACCAATTAGTAAAAAGCTTGGAGAATCTTTTTAACTTTCTTAATTCACCCAACCAAAATAACAAGAAAGCCATATAACATAAATGCATTTTGTTTGCATTTTGTTTACTTATCACGGGCTGCTTATGGCATTAGCGACCAAAAAACAAAATGGCATTAGCGGTTTAGAAAAGTCAAAAAACTGGTGAGTCTAATATTGACCTATACAATATGTGTAAGAAGTAAAATAGCCAGTAAGGTCTGTGCTTACTTGATAGAAAAGAACAGTCTTTCCACTCCCGCTAAGCCCACTCAGCAATATGGTATTAGCTTTTTGCCGTTTGAACAACCTACCTACATCACAAAAGGTATAACAAATAAATATCAATCTTGGAAGTATTTGAAAAATAAGATAACAAAATTATGTGGATAAATACCTAAAAAGAGTAAAACTGAGGTTACTAGCAAGATAGCAAGAGCAGCATAGATCTGAGTAGGCGGAACCTGCTGAATGTACTCATGTGCTTGAGACCATAATGGCTCTGCCTGTTTCTTCCATTGTTGCAATGCTTGAGATGACCATTGCTCTGCCTGTTTCTTCCATTCTTTGAATCCTTCCATGTTCTTATGGGAATTTAAGAGACTTCAAGTTTAATTTACAGTGAACCTTGGCCTCTTAACTGAAGTTGAGACCCTTTGGGATGTTTCAAGAACAAACGGAATTCAATTAGGAAACAATCACCCTGAGAGACAAAGACAGGGTATTAGGAACTCAGATTGAAGATTTGGCATTTGAATATGAGAGATAAGATTAGGGCAGTTTATTCAGTAAACAGGAAAAATAGTGTGGAGCCATCCACAGGAAAAATAGGGCAGTTTATTCGTTTAATTATGATAAGTAGAAAAGAAAATATGATCTTCCCAACTAATTTTCCTAAAGCCATCCACAGCATCTCCCTCACACAGTTTGCAGGACGTGGTTTAAGCATTAAGAATATCTATCTACCTCAATTTCGAATAAGAAAATAAACAACCTAATATAAGTGATTTCGGCAAAGAATAGAGGGTTTGTCTCCCATGATGATCAATCGTGTAAAATCAACCTTAAAAAGCAATCTGCAAAACTCATTATTGTGATTTGTGACCACATCCTGTTCAGACTTCCATAGCCTAATTAATCAAAGAGATTTCCACTAAGACAAGCCGTTTTTCTTTTGAATCAAAAGAAGGCCAACCTTTGATATCTGATCCCTAAATGTTTTGAACCAAACCCAAGTCAATGAATACACCATAGATTTGATTCCAGAAAGAAAGAAAAAAATGCCACGAAATGAGATATATATATAAAGTGACAAACCTTTTGAACAATCCAATATACATTAGCAAACAAAACAAACAAGACCAAATTCAAAGTTTTATAAAAAAGTTTACCTATCAGTTAAGTAAACCAAATCAAATCAAACCCACCTGATAATTCAGGTAGAATCAACAATAAGAATATCAGAGAAGAATACCAAATGCTTAGAAGCACAAACCCAACTCATTCCAATCTCTATCTTAAGCAGGACAATTGCACTAACTGAAAAATTGAAACTTTAAGCTTCGTATCCCAAATTAAGCAAGGAACAAGCTTCAATAATGCTTAAAAGTAAAAACCCAACTCACAGAAGAATACCATGAGTACGAATAAAAAAAAAAATTGAATCTGAAAGAGTAAGGTGAAGAGAGCAAGCTGAACCTTTCAGTGACGAGAATCCACGAATTGAAGGAGGTCACTAGCGACGAGCTGAAGAAGAAAGCGCAGAGGAAGGCGGCGACAATCCACGAATTGAAGGAGGTCGCGACGAACTGAGGAAGAAGGCGATCTGAGAGTCCAAACACCGAAGAAGAAGAAGAAGAAGAAAGAGGAGGAGGAGATGTCTGCCTCGCGATAGAGAAAAGAGGAGGACAGAATTGGCAGTTAGATAAATTTCATTAAACTGTTTTTTTTTTTTTTTTTTTTTTCAAAAGATGATCAAAGGGTTTCACTCCTGCCCCAATGGTGACTCGAATCCATGACTTCGTACATGGGTCAAAGGGTTTACTGTTGTTGGCTTGTTGCTCCGTCTTTTCCCAAAGCAATTTTTCAAAAGCTACAAATTGTAGCTTCTCAAATTCAGCTTTACGGAGAAGCGCTTATGTCCCAAAGAAGCTTTTGCAGATTTTACTAAACACTATATATTTTTGACCTAAAAGTAAAAGCAGCCCCAAAAGCACCTCAAGAATCAATTCCAAACTAAGTCTTACTTTATCTCACTCCGTAGACATAAGACCTGCAAATTTGATACGAATGTTTCTCTTTTTTCTTTTTCTTTTTTTTGGAGCATTAATACGAATGTTTCTCATTTGATTTTGCATACATCTGGAAATTGAAAAATGCCACATAATATCTAGAATTTTTGAACGATAACTTGAATGAGGAAATAAAACTTGACAAATAGGTTAATTACGTAGAAATGATCTTATACGGCTCCATCTTCATTAATTCAACGCATATATATATTGAACATTTCCTAAGCTATAGTTATGGTAATCACGTACACTCTACCTTAATCTGAAACTGTAAACATTATTATGTCTATCAGACTATCACCATGTGAGAAAAGGTCCAATATTAGGGCTACGTACTGCATCTCTATATATGACTCTATCAAGTTACACGCGTAGTTCTTACTATTTCTCTGCGAAAGAAGTGTCCGCAGGTGTTTGGCTCCAAAACCAGCTGGTGTGCAAACAGTCTCTTTTGAGCGAGTGATTGCACAGGCGTGCCAGCACCGCGGGGTGCAGTCGTTGGGGTAGCCCCTTGACCTGACTTCTTCTTCAAGCGATGTGGACGAGGAGAGCACCAGCCTCGTCACAAGGTTCTTCTCTAGCCTTTCGGAAAAGGACTTTTGCCTTACGGATAAGGGCTTTGGGTGTGATCTCTTCGGTCACCAAAATCGATACTCAACGTTGTAGGTTGAGCAGAGCAATCACTGGGAAATTCTGAGAAAGCATGAGGTTTGCTAAAGCGTATCTTTAGCTTCGCTCGATACGAGGGCGTTACCCTTGCTTCACTGGGTATATCGGTGGCAGTAGTACTGGCAGCCGGCTCGCGAGGAGACTGGGACTGGAAGTACGGTCGCCGGGTTGATCTGGTGAGGCTGACAGTCGGCTCGCGAGGAGACTAGGACTGGCGGGCGGTCACCGGGTTTCAACAAGGTTGAGGGTTTGCTCCGGGGGGGCTTTGTAATCGCTGGGATTGATTGATTCGAGAGGCGTCTTTGATTTAGCCGCTCAACCCTGTATTTATACCCTAGGGTTTCGACTGCTCCTTGCCTTAGAAGGATTCTTAATTGAAGTTTCCTATTCAATCTTTACTACTCGATTTCAATAAGATTTCGTCTCCTTGTGAAACACGGAATGGGCGAAGCTATAACCCAAACCCAAGTAGCTTTATTTTTGGGCCGCAAGTATCGGCCCGCTGGCTCGAACCCACTAGAGGATTTTACCAAAATTGCTTTTGGGCTCAAACATTGCCCCCCAGGCCGCGAAATCAATCCCGCTAGTACGTAACTGATTGAAGGGGACTTAGAAAGACGTGTCGGTCGCTTGAAACGATGCCATTAATGAAGGTTGCGTCCCTTCGTTTGCGAAACACTTTCTGTCCCATCGTTTCCCTCACAAAATCTTTTATTTAAACTCACAGCCGCAACCCTGTCACATCAGAAACCCCTCCAGTCTCTTAAACCCAGAAAAACACATTTCTGCCAACCTCTTCTCTGCAAGCAATCCAGAAATGGCTCCCCCTAAGAAAATCATCATCGATCAGGAAGAAGAATTAACCGAAAAGGCTGCTCGGACTTGGGGCACCAGCATCGGTGCTCGCATTCATCTAGAAACCTCTATTCACCGACCCCTGCTTCTTCGTTTCTCCGACCATCATACAGGGTTGGGCCCAGCACCGCAAGGAGTTATCCCGGACGACGCCATCGCCCTGTACGGTCTTCCTATTCGCCGGCCCATTCCAGTCCTCCGAAGGACTCCTGGAGACTTTAGCGGTTGGGGTGCCCAAAACCACCGAGCCAAGATAGGGAATTGGCCATCCTCCATCAGTGCTTCGGAGATTTCCTGGTATCGCGAGACGCGGGCACGAGATCTAGGTCGCTGGAACGCTGCAGGTATCACTCACACCATTGACCTGTGTTTCAATCTTCCTCGCGATGGCAATCGTTCGCCGATCGCTGCTTTCCTCTGTTTCTAGAATACCGCCACCAACACATTTGACTTCAGATTCGGTCAAATGAGTGTCACTCTGTTGGATATCCTCGCCATCACTGGCCTGCCCATCGATGGCGAACCTTATGTGCATGGCCAATTTGACTCCATCAACTTTACTTTGACCATGGCCCAGCAAGGTCGCAGCGCCCATAGGGGTTCATACCCGAGATGGTTGGCCTACTACAGCCGGAAACATAATGCGACCGGAGGAATTGCTTTCCTCGAATATTGGCTTTGTAAGTTCATATTCTGCACTTCCTCCTGTAAGCCCACTGGTACTTGGACCTATTTAGCGATGGCCCTCTACAACAGCCGTAACGTCGGGCTCGGACAACCGGTACTGGGGGCCCTCTATTGCATGTTATACCAAGCGACGATGCACCCATTTGAGACCAACATATCCGGCCCTTTCTGGATTTTGGACTTTTGGATCCAGACTTACTTTCAATTCTTCCGCCGCGAAGATATCCCGCTACTTCCACCGGCCGATCAACTCTTAGGTCGATGGTTCTGCTGCGAGGACAAGTACTCGTCTCCCCATTATTCTGAATGTTTTTCTTATCTGTACCTGCTAGATGAGATGCCATACTGTGACATAATTCTGAGCAGAAGATTCCCATATGTGCTCGAATATGGTTTCCTTCCTGGTGATCCTCGCTACCCCAACCATGCTCGCCTGGCTTTTCGCCGCGCGATCTCTTGCTCAGACATCAGAATCGCCGCCGAAGAACTCAGCTATGAGCTCTATGCTCCTAATCACTTCGCCCTCCAATTCGGTCTTGTCCAATTGGTACCAGTCCCTCTGTACGACGCCTGGAACTACAACACCTCCTGGCGCAGATTTGGGCCCCCTTCAGGACCCCCGCCGGCACAGAGCATGCTCGCACTAGTTGATCTCCCTGATTGGGCCCAGACCCTAGACGCTGTGGACGGAACTGAAGAGGGATATGAGATTTGGTGGAAAGAAGTTTCTGTCAATTGCTGGACCCAACCAAACGACGAACTCTTCGCAACTCTCTTTAGTGAACTGAGGAATCCTTATCCTACCGATATTGACATGCTTGCTCACTTCTCTGAAGACCCTACTAGGCCCCGGCCTCTTCAAGTGGTCCGACAGGCGCGAGCTCCTCGCCCGGCCCAGGCTGGCATTGTAATTCGTGAACCTCCTCCAGAAGTAAGTACCATAACTTTAACCTCTGCAATTCCTTCATTGTTTACCCCTTTTACTCATACTTATTTGTACCAGGGGAGTGCGCCGCGCCCTGGCCGCGGCACAAACAGCGCTTCCCCGGCCGCTGGGCAATCTGGAAAACAGAAGGCAGTACTCGCTGAATCTGCAGCCGAAGACTCCTCTTCTTCTGATGACGACGATCCACAAACCGTAAGAATCCTCTATCCTCAGGATCATACTTTGTGGGTTAAATTCTAACCTCTTGATTCTGACAGGTCGCAGCTGCTATAGCTCGCAAGCGCAGCCGCTCGGACCCTCGCGCTGACCCCTGGGAGGGAGACGAACCACTGGCTGACCGATTGGTAAGAAACAAAGGGCTTATATTGGGAATTATTCATACCTCTGTCCAAACTTCATAACCTTTTCCTTCGCAGGTTTGTCGCCGGCCGTCTGGACACGCTGGGGAGGGCTCTTCAGCTGCAAGCCAAGGAACGACTGCTTCACAAGCGCCAGCGCCCGTAGGCCCTGAAAACCTTCCTCCTCCCATCAGCACCACTGGCGACTCAGCCTCAATTCCTGTGCAGATCATAGAAGACAGTTCACCTGAGCCAGAAGAAAATACACCCCTTCCGGATGCACCACCTGAGGTGCCAATCGCTGTACAACCTTCAGCGCATGTATCGCCAAATCCCAATTCTGGTGAGATAGTCGAAGAACCTACAACAATACCAACTGCAGACGATTCTCCAGTTGCACAGGTAGCCCCCATTCCAAAATCCATGCCTCATCCCCTGAGTGTCTCTGTATATCCTATTAAACTTTCCTCAATTGCAGAGAGATGTCCCTGCTGAAGAGGTTGTTGTCGTTGATCCTGTTGAGCCCGCTGGTGAGGGCATGGTGGCTCAAGAACCTGCCCCCCAGGTTCTAGAAGTAGGAGCTGATATGAATGCAGCACCGGAACCGGTCACAGCCCCCATCATCGAGCCTCAGGAAGTTCCTGTTGCGGCTGCTGCTGACGCTAATGCTATTGCTAACATTCCTCCTCCTGAGCGTCCTAATAGGCTGGAAAGGTTGGCTCGCGTACTCGAAGTGGCTCCTCCAGGAGTTACAGACGAAGCGAGGGACTGTCTGCAACGACTTCTTGGTCCTGACATTTTACTGCCGGGTGCGCCTGCCAGAGCTCAAGAATATTTAATGGTGCTTCGCCGCGAACGCACTATCACTGAAGCTGAATTTGTCGAGATATATGAGCTTTTGCAAAACCTTCCTGGACAAATTGGTGAGAGAACAAATGCGACCGCGCAGGCTAGGCAGGTCCAAGCTCACTATCGCGGCCTTGTACAACAAGCGGAGGCATCTCGTGATTCCTTAGGCGATCGAGCTGTTCGCGTCAGGGACCTGCGAATCTCGCAGAATCACATTCGGACCCACATTCAGGACCTCCAAGCCCAACTAATCGAAGCACAGGCCCAGTTGGTGGTGGTGACGGCCCAAATATCATTTTAGACTCTGATAATCAATGAAAAACAAAACCGCTGAAGAGATAATCCCAATTTGGGCGGTTGCTTCCTTGGAGACTGTCCTGCTCCCCACGCGTTTTCAATATCTTCCATTTCCGAGATCATAGCATTTAACTGCATTGATTTTCTTATTGATGGCGTTGAAAATGCCTCAACTGCTTATCGCGCGGTACACAATTGGTCCTATAAATACCAGTATCCAGGAAAAAGTGGTAACCAAACCACCATGTCTTTCCCACAGATAACCTCGCAAGACCTGTTGCTCTTTCTTCAGTTTCTAAAATCTTCCTACTATGATTTCACCCTTAGCCACAAACTCTTAGGCTTCATGGCTTAATCTCAAGACCTGGGTAGGCCTCATGGCTTAATCTCAGGTTTGGCGGCATGTCTTTGGTTTCTGAGCATCTGGATGAACTTGCCAGTCTCAGTTAAACCGAAGAACATGCCGCGCTCCTAACGCGGCAGAACAACATTCTGAGGAGTCTGACTTTTCAGACTGCCCGTGAGGAGCGAGTGGAGGAAGGGCGGAAGGCCACTTTGAGGTCTACTGTCCTGCCTCCGCGGTCTACCTCTGGGGCCTAGGTACGAGGTTTCTGTTTTTCCCCAGGAGGTAGATGTGGTTGTGAGTCGCGCTCGCTCTGGACCCCAACTCCTGCCCGGAGGGAAGGCTTAAGGAAGGGGAATGAAGGATTGTTCCCTTCCTTCTTCCTCCGGCACTGATGACAGTGGTGGCGACTGAGATCAGAGGAGGATCTGAGTGGAGGGGAAGAATGCTCTGAGGTGGTAGCGCCCAGATCCTTTTCCAGCAACCACAACCAGTCACTTTTAAACTTTTACGCTCCTGGCGGAGCCGCCTTTGTACTTGCATGTGAAGTTGTATTGCTCTATTCTGTTGTATGCTTCTGGCCGCAAAGCCACTTTATGAATAAAATTCTTGTTTTAAACAGCAATCTGCAAAAAATTAAGAATTTGTTAATCTGAAACGAAGCCTCTTGTATAGGCTCTCACTTTTATTCTTCACACACTTTGTCAAGACATGCAATTTGAAGAGTTGAAAAAGTAACTGGGATAACTTGAATTAAGAGTACAAACAAAGCCTCTTGTATAGGCTGTTACATAATAGAGCCTCAGGAAGGCCTAACTAGATATGGAGTTGCCCCCCAATATTCATCGGGGAAGCAGAAACAAAACTATAGGCCACAAAGAAAAGGCCGAAGAATTATAGAGGAATGATACGAGCCGATGAAGATTAAGGTTGCCCCCCAGCCTTGGCAAGAACAGGATCCGGTGGATCTTCGAACTCCCAGACACTTGGGTAATATTTCTTCAGGAATCGGCCGTTAATGGGGTTGCGATGGATGTCGCCATCGATATCTCTGAGGTGAAAAGCCCCGCGCTCCAAGATCCGGTGGATAACAAAGGGTCCCTCCCAT
>BDJD01005361.1:5429-18095 GCA_002564525.1 Rosa multiflora
TATTCTTTATTTTATTTTTGTAAATAATACTTTTCTTTATTTGTTTCACAATTACAAGTGTACCCTCAATCCCCGGATAGAACGATCCCTATTTGCTTATACTACTAACGATATTTTCAGGGTTAAATTGCGCGCTTGCTTTTGAGCGCATCACATATGCCATAATTTTGTACTGTTTGCATCATTATCTGCAATTCTCAGATATTGATGTTTCACCTGTCACTGTGCTCCCTTGTAGAAAATACAAACTTCTAAACCTTTCCCCTCTCATCATCACAATTGAACCAGAGACAACTTTAGCAACTCCACTTTTTAATGAAATTGTGTGCCCTTTTGATTCTAAAGTTCCCAAAGAGATAAGATTTTTCTTCAAATTTGGAACATACCGAACATTAGTTTACTCTCTGACTACTCCATCATGCATCTTGTGTGTATCAATCCCTCTTGTTCTACAAGGATTATTGTCTCCCATCAAAACTACTCCTCCATTCAACTCTTTAAAAGTAGAGAACCATTCCCTATTATAACACATATGATGTGAATAGCCTGAATCCATAATCCACTTGTCAGAATAACCAACTGCAGATGAACTAGCCAAAGCAAACTCAATCTCATCTTCTTCAAAATCTTCAAAAGCTGATGAACAACTCAAAGAAAAATCAAAGTCATCATCTTCATCATCTCTTACAACATTCACTTCAAAACCCTTCTTGTCTCTATTCTTCAACTTAGGACAATCTTTCTTCCAATGATCTTTGTTGCAACAAAAAGCACACTCATCTTTTGCAGGAAATTTACTTCTTCACTTGGAACAAGATTTACCTCTTTTTCCAATAGGTTTTTTCTCATCAAATCTGCTCCTTACTACAAATACTTCACCTGACACATTCTGAAGTTGCTTCTCTTTCCTTCGGAAATCATTATTTATCAATGAATTACACATATCATCAAACTTCACATCACTCTTTCCATACAATAAAGTTGTAATCAAATGCTCATACTCGTCAAGAAGAGAATTTAGCAAACACAAAGCTTTATTTTCATCATTAATTTGCACATCCAAATTAGCCAAATCTGCAAGTATCTTATTGAAATCACTGTTGTGTTCAGACACAGAAACACCCTGTCGATAATTAAATCGAAAAAGCCGCCTCTTTAGGTGAAACTGGTTTTCAGCACTCTTGATCATACATTGGTCTTCTAATTTCTTCCACAACTCTTTTGCAGAAGTTTTTTTCATGACAAAGAATTTCTGATCTTTAGCAAGACACATTCTGATAGAACCACAAGCCCACTTGTTAATTCTCACCCACTCCACATCATAGTTTATCTTCCAGAGCTATATCCAATTCTTGTTGACACAAGACATCCATCATCTCACACTGCCAGATGCCAAAATTTTTGGTGCCAATAAACTTTTCAACTTCAAATGTGGCATTACCAATTGATGGCCTAGTAGTCGACAAATGTGAAGAACCTGAAGACTCAATCCCTTTCTTTTTCTCGTCACCCATGATTTCCAATCAATGATTCAACTTCCAATTCAGAACCAAATCTCTGATACCAGTTTGTTGTGCGGAAGAGTAACAAATACAAATATTGATATGGAATTAGATGAGCAATCAAACAACGAAAAGGAGAAAACACTAGAATACAAGGATTTATAGTGGTTCACTCAATCAATGTGACTGAGTTATGTCTACTTTCGTAACCGACGAGAAATTCCACTATAATCAATTGGAGAAAATACAATTAGAGTTTAGAAATAAAACTTTCTACCCAAAACCCCAATACAACCAATTCCCTAACAAACAGAGCATAGGCTATTACTCTTGGTTAATTATCTCAATCTCTCACACCAAGTATGCATGGTGGCAGCACGGCGCGTGCACGCCCACACACACACACACACACACACATATATATATATATATATATATATCTAGTTAACCTAGGCATACATATATTTCCTAATTAACCTAGGGAGTGATCTTCACCATGGGCTTCTCAACTTGGATTTTGTCCACCTATTTAATCAAGCCAATATTCAATAGGCAAAAAATCACATATAGTCACTGAGTTATGACTTATTTGACACCTAGCTCTTTGTACTTTCAACAATATCACTTGACTCACTCACTTTTACATATGTCTTTCACTTAACTCACTGTCGTTAATTTTACTGTTAGAAGCCGTTAAAATTGAGGGTATATTTGTCAAAACGCTTAAAAATACAGTTTCAACTTCAAAAAAATTCTAAATTTATTAATTTTTTTCAAATTTTTTTTATTTTCTGAAATTTCTAATAAAAAAGAATTTTATTTTAATTTAAATATAATTTTAAAAAATATATAAGTCTCTTTTTTTTAGTTAGAAATGTATTTTTTTAGTGTTCAGACAAATATACCCTCAGTTTTAAATGCTTTTAACGGTAGGATTAATGACAGTGAATTAAGTGAAAGACGGATGTAAAAGTGAAAAAGTTAAGTGATATTATTGAAAATACAGTGAGTTAAGTGTCGAATGAGTCATAACACAGTGACCATTTGTGATATTTTTCCTATTAGATACTTTAATTATTAGCTATGCCCGGGGATATATGGTACAATGTTGGTATAAGATCACGAGCACACATTGCAAGAATTGCATTAAGGAAGCAAACGCAAAACTTCACAGTATATGCCATCACAATGAAAAAGCTATAATTACCCAATTTCTGCCTCATTAAATACTCTAGTGAACTGAACATTTCTTTGGTGTCAGAGACGTAAAGGAGGGAATTTATGTGATGAATAAAAGATTCGTGAAAAATCCTAAATTATTTACTCAAAAAGTTAATCAGTTGCACCGAACTATGATTAGGAGCTTGCTCGTCTTCTGTTACAAAGCTTTTGGTAAGTAAGGAGAGAGGTTCCTTTCCTAAGCCTTTTTTTTTTTTTGCCTAAGCCTCCTAAGCTTGGAAGCAGATGAAGACAAGTGTATCTTATAAATCTAATGGTCTTGAATTCTACTTTTCCTTCACCTACTTTGTTTCTTTCCTTTCTCTCTTATGTTCCTCTTTTCCTACAGAGCCTTCTCTCTCTCTCTCTCTCTCTCTCTCTCTCTCTCTCTCTGCCCCCTGTTCTTCTCCTACTTCTATTCTTCCCTCATCAGATAAAAAAGACAAAATCTCTCTCCCTCTTATCAATCTCTTTTTTGCCACATCTCTTTCTCCTTATCAATCTCTTCTGCACTTAATCAAACCGCCACAAATCATGTTAACTAATTTCACTACAATTCTCTGAGTCTTTAACTATCGCTTCCAACACCTTGTTCCCATGAATCAGTGATCTATTTCTACAGAACATTTACAACCTTTAAAGAATCATAATAATGAGGTTGCAAAATGGCATATGTTCCAGATAACCAAGTTTTTTCTTTACGGCAACCGGTGAGCACCAGGGTTTTCAACAATGGGCAGTCAACACTACAAGGAGCAGGACAAATTGTTGCGAGGTAACCTAAATCCTTAAGATGGAGACGCTTTACTTGGAAAACAAGTTTGTTGGTTACCTCTCCATCTCCGCCTCCTTCATACAAGATGATGTACGTCTTTCATCCAAGAGCACTTGCATATACATGGACTCTAATTTCATTAGACCTTTAACTATGGACAGTGGGAACACAAACCTCAATGCGGAACAGCTCTCTTGAGTTTTGAAATGCAAGAAAGTTTTGGCTGTTCCACATATATTTCAAAGCCGGTAGATTATATAATTCCATTTTATCCAGGCAAGAGAGTAGTGTTGCACTAGCATGCTTTTCTTTGAATTGTAGACCGTCAAGGTCAAATATTGTCACTAATGTGGTGCATTCTCTTATTTCAAGTTGCACTAGATTCTGTTAGTTCTGGACCAAACTGGATGAGAAAATACCAGATAGTTTTGCACATCCATTCACCACCATATATTGTAGCTCACCAAAGTATTTTACCTAGCCTGCAAAGTTAATGTGGTTGTTAGCAGACTTCCCAAGTAGAAAGCAAGTGTAACATTAGAGCCATGGATTAAAATCTTTCATAGGATCGATTCTTGAATTTCATTTAATGGAACATTTGAAAGGTGCAACAAAAAAAATTCAGAAACGAGTTGCATAAAGAGCAAAAATACCTTGGGGCCAACTAAATGTAGTATGGTAGAGCGAGTTTTTCGAGCTGAACTATTTGAATATATCAGACGGATGAGTTGTGGCAGCTTTTGGAGCTTCAATGTGATCAATTGAGGAAAGTTCATGTTATAGTTATTTTTGCTGATTGCCACGAGGCTTGATAGATGTTTATGATTCAAGACAATCAAATTAGGGAAGCTGATCTGATCATTAGTTTGTTCTCCGTTGCGACTTCCTTCTAGGCCATAAAAAATCTCTTCCAAGTCCTTACACTACTGTATGTCAATCGTTTCAAGCTCCTTCAGATTGCTACCACCGGGCAATTGGAACAGAGACTTCAATCTTTCATATGAACACACTTCAACACTACTTAGATTTCTCAGGTATTCGGGTTGAGATTCTATCTTCCAAAAATTTGTCAGTGAAGGTAAATTTGACAGAGACAACTTGCTTAGTTGCTTAGTGACCCCATTGGAAGCAGATCCTCACCATGACAAATCTCCTTTAGCATTTTGGCACCTTGGATCATCAATGACTCCAATACAGGATAGACAATTCATGGATCTATATTTGTCATGTCCATCACATATTCCAGATCATGGCAGTGATTCAGCTTAAGAAACTTCAAGTTTACATAACATTCACCTTAGAATAAGAAAACGAGAGACACAATGTATGAGAGTGATTGAATAAGTGGAAAGGAGTCTACTTTTATAAGGAAGGGAGGCTCCTACCTTTACATTTTCTTCAATGTGGGACTGGGACAAGTGTTAGAGTTTGAATAGAAATAAGTTTCTATTGAGGAGGATTAGATCTGTCTCAAAGGGATCTGTCAAGGATTTTCTTCCTCACTCGGATCCAACTCAAGGGGATATTACCTCTCTAAAATTGTCTTCCTCACTCGGATCCATCTCAAGGGGATTTTCACCTCACTTGGATCTTCCTCAATGAGATTTCCAAACGGTGGTGGAATAGAATTCAGTTTTTGACGGTTGAATTCAAAAGCACAAGTCTGATCAACTTACCTTTTGAATTTGAACTAAAGAGGTTATTGAAAGGCAACTTACCTCTTCAATTTAAACTGAAGTGGTGTCTCAAACATTATATAAACCCACCAGGTCTTCCTCTCCAAAATACACAGATTTATTTTCCTTCCTTTCCTTCAGAGAGAAAAACACTTAGTACGTTCGCTAGAATCCAAGGTCTGGTGCTAGGCTCTTGGATTATCGATAGTTGTATCCTGGTGGACAGAAGCCTAACGAACTACAAACACTGAGTAGGGGTGAAATTCTGTCTAAAGGACATTGCCAATCTGCAAGCCTCTATCGAATCACAAGTCAGTTTCTCTTGCAATTACAATTCCTTTATCTCAGATACATGTTGTGTATTGTAATCCATATATTATTGTATAAATTATTGCTGTAATTACTTATATATTGTAGAAGCATATTTTCAATTCATTGATACAAATCCAACAACAAGAAGTCCCCATTCTAGTGCAGAAAAGTTTGTTGTGAAACATCTTGGCAAGGCCAAGGAAGGTGGCTTCCCGGTGAGGTTTTGGCCACTTCCAACTACCACGGGGTAGCTAGGATGTCAGGCTACGGGATGCATGGCGCGGTCGGGTCTCACTATGGCTTGTGGGCCCACTATGAGAGGGTTATTTATGCTTGGTGACATAGCAAACTAGCCATGATAGGGGAGGTAGGTACATCTGTTGTAGAGATCTTAAATCTTTGGAGCTGATGAAATGGCAGGATGTTGTGCAGAACTGCAGATTGCCTCTCATTGGAAGAATCATTTCTAAAGCAATCAAATAAGATCTTAAATCTTTGGAGCTGATGAAATGGCAGGATGTTGTGCAGAACTGCAAATTGCCTCTCATTGGAAGAATCATTTCTAAAGCAGTCAAACAACCTAATGAAAGAAGCTTTTGGAGTTGTGAGTTAGTATCAATCTCTGACTCCTGAACCCCCCATTGCAAGCATCTATTCCTCATGTACACTTCTTCTAGTTTCGCTAAGCTTGGGATAAAAGCAACATCCACTGTATTCCTTTGCGGACTTTTACATTTAGTCACATCTAGCAATCTGAGATTTGACAGCTTTCCAAGACCAGCAGGTAACTGTTCCATTGAAGAACCACAAAAGCTGAGTATCATTAGTTCCTGTAGCTCTCCAATATCAACATGTACACTTTCCAAATTGCAACGCTCCAGACGCAGCGTTTGAAGGCTTTTCAAAAGTACAATAAACAATAGTATTGATGACATATCAGCCCTCCTGATGTCTACAACCTTGAGGTCCAGAATTTTATTCAAAATTAGGGCTGGTGGCATAGTTTCAGACCTCTCCGTGCATGACAACAATAAAAGCTCAGATTCACTGATAGTTAGTGTCCTGGATTTGTAAGGTTGCCTCAAAACATTGGGCCAACCCTCCAAGTGCACCCTGCATCTTACCAAAAATCCATCTTTGCTGTTGGAAGCTATTGATAAGATAACCTGGTGCATCATATCATGCATTCTGACACATCCCTCCTTGTTGCTGTCAGATAAGAAAAAACAACTTTTAAGTATCTTCAGTAATGCCTTGAGACGTAGTCTTTCCTCTCAATGAAGCAATGCCTTTGAATATAGTAGCTCCTTCAGATAAACTCTTACTTTCCAAACTCAATCCTAGCGTATCTCCAATTTCATTTTGTATATGCTTCAAGTCCGGAATTTGGGACACAAGTGCAACCACAACTTCTTCAAATACATCCTATCTTTTGACCCTCTGCATGAACTCTTTCACTGTCACTGGATCACCTCATCTGATTACCCTACAAATGCCAATCATGGTAATATTTTCATCTTGTAGAGCCTCCAATACCTCCTTTGTATAAGGTAATCTATAGTAGTCGAAACTTGGTGAAGATGCAGGGTTGGATGTTCCTGAGAAGCTGGCCCCTTGATGAAACTAGGTCACTAGCCGAGTAAAATCCTCATAATATTGTGTGGTGGAAATCCTAGCTCTGGGGGAGGACCAGGATGGGCTACAGTCCCAAAATTCCCTTCTCTAAGGAGGTCATCAACTGTTTGAGCCATTGCCTCAGCTTTCCTCCCCACGAAATGATGGCACTTTCAAATTCAGAAACCACCAATGACTGGTAGTTGCTTTTGCTATAGTTTTTTCTTTAAAACACATCTCTCATTTTCTTCTATGATATTGTTTACCTCATCCAGCCAGCGACTAACTCTAGGGTTAATAGTCTTTAATCTCTTTCTTGCTGGTTCCACCTCCAGGTTTACGCCTTCTCTTTTGACACCCAGCTTCTAAACCGGACTTGTGAGATGCTCAATGTCGCTCTTATAGTTAATCACATAACTGAACTGCTGCCAAATTGGTTTCACTAATAGCTAGAATATTTTCCATATCTATACTGCTCTTTTGATTTTTTCGGTAACTAACTAGCATCACTGATGGAATAATGAAGAAATACAAAATATTCAAAGACAATAAATGAAAGAAAGAAACGAATGATCAGAGATTTTTGTTTCTCTGGTTGAAAACACACTCACAGGTGTATTTATGCATGGATTTAAAGCAATATGAAATTAAAAAAGGCAGGAATGGAACAACCAGAGAAAGCAAACAAATGTTGTCACTTTTGGGATTCACAGATGTAACTGATGAAGCAATACCAACAGGATGGACATGCAGTGAGGCCAGACCAACTACAACAATCTTCTTCCTATTATTTTTCTGAGTAATACAGGAGTTGATGAAGCACAAAGGAGAAGGGCAAAGAACGAAAGGAAGGATGAAAGCTATCAAATATTTTCTTTTTCTCTGGATGAACAGAAACTCAAAGAATACCAAACTCAACTGAAGGAAACAACTCAAGAACTCAACAACAAAATGTGCTCTTCTTTTGTTTTTCTTTTTCTGAGCAATTATAGACTCATGAAGTAACTAATGAAGGCAACAAGGAAAAAGAAAGAAATGATTTTCCTAAAGCATACTTCTTTTTGTTTTTGTTTTTTTGGGGACTAACAAGAGAATATTGATTCAGATTAGAAACAAAGATAGAATACAACAAACTGAAAGAGAGATTAATTTAATGGCAAGGCATGCATACCACTATGAGTAAAAATTGTTAATTTGTTGATCAGAGAAATGCAGATAGATTCTTAGAGTACTGGCAACAAACTGGTGATAAGGTTCTCTGTTCCATTACTCTAAAAAACTAAATTATGTGGTACCGATATTTGGCAAAAGAAACTAGAAGAAGTAAACATCCAATCGTTTTCAGTTACCAAAGAGATGAAATCAAGAAAGGAAAGCAATTGACTATCAGGACCCGCCTGAGTTAAGGCTATGTTTGGGGGGGCTTTTTTGCTCCCTCGCTTATAAGCAGGACACGTTTTAGCGTTTGGTAACTCCTTCTTCAGCCGGCTTCTAGCAGAAGCCAGAGCCTTTTCCACTGAAAAGCAGAAGCCTGGAGACCCCTGCTTTTAGAAGCCAGAAGCCTCTTGCTGCAACTGTAGCACTCTTTTTTACTGTAGCGTTGAGTTGATGAATCTTTCGAAATACCAATGGGTACCCTCATGGCTTGGAAGTAATTACGGCCCAATACCATTCATGAAAACACTGCTCTTCCGACTCTTCCATTCACTTCTTCTCCCTCATCTCTACCGCTCTCCTTCATAGACGTCGATCGAAACCCCGGCTAGTTATCGGAGTAAGTAGAGAAGGAAGGAAAACCCGAGTAAAAGGATTAGTACTGGTTCAGAATCTGAGAAGGAAGACGGGAAGAGAGAGACACAGGGCGGCAGACTGATTGGACAAATTGATTTTCTGGTGAGTTCTCTTCTTCTCCATTTCGCACCGGAGCCATGCAAACGGCGCCATTCTTGACCTAATAGAGTTGAGTTTGAGATTATACTGCTTTAATCTATTGCCATAGATTTCAGTTCTCTCATCGATCTAAAGCTGTGGAATTGTTTAATTTCATTGCAGTTTGAGTGTTTTTTTATCATGTCTTGGTGCACGATTGAGTCTGACTCAGGTAAAATTCTACAAGAATTCATCGAATTTTACATTTTGCACAGCTATTATGTGCTTTGAATATTTCTGTAAAATTTGATTTGTGTCAGTATGATTGAGTGAGATTTTACCTGCAATATATGCTTAAATGTGGATTGCAATGACAACCGAAAAAGAGGAAATAGTTATTGAGCTACCTGAGTTTTGAAGTCTAGGTATAATAGCTATTAAATCAATATTGGAAGGCCACCGAATTTGGTGCATCTCTTGCTGCTGTGATCATAATCTGCTGCCAGTCCAACGGTACTGATGTGTGTGTTTTCTCTCATTTGACTAGGTTCAACTTATTTATATAGCTAGACAACTGGACAAGCATGCACAATCTATATATGTTGGTCATGAACACTTTAAGATGTTGTAGGAAATCTGATAATTCTGGCAAAAGGGGAAAGCCTTGCCAGAAGCATCATTGCCATTTCATCGTGTAATGCCAAGCTTGACTCATATGGCTTTGGTTGTGCAAGGGTTGTCATACTGAAGTCTGTTGTTTTAGCAGATTTTCCATTATTGTCGAATTCATTCCCAAATTCAATTGTCTCAGGTGATATAGTGGATGTTATACAGTTTGCAAAAAGCTTCATTTTTTGGGTTTGAAACTTTGAACACATTTTATTTGTTAGGAAGCAGATCCTGAGGTTTTAAGAGAAGGTCAGAAAAAGATGATGGCATTGTTCCATGAGTAAGTGTTTTTCAGTCTGATTGAATTACTTCTAAAGTTAATTTATTACGTTTTATAGCTGCTTGCTTGTCAGCTATACTTGGCTATCATTTTGTATTTAATAAATGTTATGACTTATTTCAAACATTGAGTTTAGATATAGATTTATTAGCTACAGTTCATTTCAGTTCCTATCCTTATGTAGCCATCTTGTGTGCATGCAAGGACTTATTGGCTAACAAGGGCCTGCTTAACTCTGACCAAGTTTGGTTCAGCAATATGCAGTGAACAACGAGCTTTTCCTCGAGCAATTTGCCAAGTCCATGATTAAGATGGGGAATCTTTCACCAATTACAAGTTCAAGGGGAAAGATCAAAAAGAATTGCGGGAAGGTCAACTACTCTTGATTAGACTGTGATTTCTAGGTCACTAGAAGTTGACATGTAGTATATGATGATCATCATGGGGTGTTCTATTACCTTCTCTATGTTTTTGAAGTTCTTGTTTCCAGTATTTAGCTTTTATATCAGTCAGAGATGTGCTCTTCTTTGGTTATTCTCATTAATAAAAGTATTGTCTATTTTTGAAAAGAAAAACTTGCTCTTTGGTATCTTTATACTTTGAGTCATCAATTTTAGGTTCATAATGTTGGAGAAATTAGAATAGACGCCCACATTGAAAAATCTAAGTTGTTACTAATATAGTTGTACATGCTATTTTAAAAATTGTCTAATATTAATTATATGGTCACCATGATTTATAAAAATTGAAAGTTAACAAAAATTTATAAGGACATAATAAAGATAAAAAATAATAACAAGAGCATTTGAACAACATTGTATTACCAAACAATTAAGGCAAAATAATCTTTCATGTCCAAATTGGTCATTTCACAAACAAAAAGCACAAGTCAGTTTTGATTTACCAAACACTTTGTCACTGCTTTGGCCACTTACAGCACTTATAAAAAGCCAGTTTACCCAACACTTAGCTGCTTTGCTTTTCAGCCACTTATTCTCAGAAATAAGCAGAAGCTAGCTTTTCTGAAAAGTACAGCCATACCAAACATAGCGTAAGAACTACATCGAAGGAAAAGTAAAAAGAAAAGAACAAACTAAAGCATCAACCCAAAGCGAAACGAAAAACCAAACATGGACAGAGTAACGATAGTACTACTAGCTGGATTAGAGAGCAGCAACTGTCTGTTAGTCATAAGTTTTAAGACCATTCCCATGACTTTCACAAAGCAAAATTCAATTCAAAATTGTGGCTGTGGCAGCTCCTTCGGATAATGCTTTCGGTTATCTTATTACTTAATGACTCAGCAAGAAAATTGAAAACAGCCGCAAATACCAGCAAACAAGACATATTCCTCATTTTCTATCTCCAAGGCCACAACTGTTTGAAAGTTCGAAAGCTCAGGCTTGTTGATTCAAAGTGCAATTCAGCCTAATGATCATAAATTTTCGATAAACACATTTGATTTACCACTTGTCTTTTTCTTTCTCAGCTATTCACTCCCCATACAATCTACTTTGATATGATCCACATATGTATCACTCCATAACCAATAACAACCCAGTTCAAGTAACCAAATTTGAAGCAAAACCCACAAATCCAAACACAGAAAGACTAAAAAGTGATACCTTGACAGAAATGGTTCCAGCTAAAGCATCAAGGAATTCAAGCAGTTTCCCAATTCTGACCTCATTCCAAGGATCCCTGTGCTGCTCCCTCAGTATAAAGTTTAGCAATTGGCTCTGCGGAGGAGCGTCTGCTGGTGGGTCCAAGAGCCTCTCGAACATGTGAGACCTCGCTTCCCACAGTGCCTGTGTCACCGGCGAGTGGAACATTCCAGGCCACAAGCTGATGGGCTTCCGGGTCAAAGGGTCCGACCCGAAAGCGGGGAGGGTTGCAACTACCGGAATGGTGGTGGTGGAATTGGAAGGAGATGAGTTTGGGTCCATGGAGTTTTGGGCGGATTTCGGGGGAATCAGGGGATACAGTTTATGGAATTGACTCGGTAGTTTAAGTCTGTCAATAGGCAAAATTGACTCTTCCTCTCTATGACGCTATGTAACGATATTGACCCATATCACCTGGTACCTTATTTCTTTAGTAATGTCATCTTTAAATACGTTACAGATAGTTTTATTAACATACCATGCAAAGGCTGAGTCGATCTGGTTGGAAACTCCCCACCCATATTTACTATATACTAAGCGTCCTACACTGTTCCTAAGCACTGTTCATCGCTGTTGTAAGAGCATCTCCAACAGAGTAGCTAAATTTAATTTTTAGCTATATTTAACTATTTTTGAAGCAAAATTCAGCTCCAACAGACTAGCTATAGCTTAGCTATATTTAACTTTAGCTAAATTGGCTAGCTATATTTAGCTAGAGAATCCTACATAGCTAAAGCAAAAGTTATATTTCTCTCTCATCTTTTGTCCACATGTCAGTTTACGATTCGATGAAACATAATATATCACTTACAAATAGCTATCATTGATGGAGCAACATTGTTAAATCAATAGCTATAATTCACAAATTTAGCTAAATTTAACTAAGAAATAAATTCTACTGTTGGAGATGCTCTAAGCACTGTTCATAACTGTTCACATGAGAAATTACGGTTTTGCCCTCATTCTTATTTTTTTAACGACTCTGCCATTGACCTACCAGACGCTTCCATTAGTTTCTTCGTTGTTCTACAGCCGTGTAACCATATAACCAAGATTGCTCTCTCAATTTGGATCTCCGCCGTGAATC
>BDJD01005361.1:18513-32049 GCA_002564525.1 Rosa multiflora
TTTTGATTTTTTGTGTATTTATATATGTGATTTTGTGTGAAATTTTCTGAGTTATATATATATTTTTTCAATTATTTTGTGCTGTCAGAATTAGCAGATGTATTGAATATGCTTTTGTTGATATTGGGCTGTGATTGATTGCTTGCAGGTTTTGCTTGCTCCTACTGTTTCTTCGAAGTGATTTATTTGTGAGATCGTCTGTATTCCAGGTGAGTGTTTTTTTTGAAATTTTGTAGATAATTTCATAGCATAGGTGGTTGGATATTGAGTTTCTTAAACGAGATTCAATTAGATTGTGCTGTTTTGTATAGGTTTTATATCGGTCTTGACGTTTTAGGGATTTGGTTTATCTTCGGCTTTGGGAATCTGGTGATTGATTGGAAAGGTTGCAAGGTACGGTTTTGATTTTTACTGTGGATTCACTATGGAATTTAACTGCAAATAAAGGCTATGTCTTAACTTTGATTCATTGCATTGGAGAGAATGATTAGTTTGATTCAAATTTCTTGACAGCATTTTCTTTTGATTAACATGAGAACTGTTGCTCTGATCTGATTCATTATGGGTGATATGTAAGTTTGGTGAAAAGCTAAGCCGGTTTTGCTCATAGATATTTGTCTTGCAGTATAATTTATAAACGTAAAATCTAAATTGCAAAGCTCTGATTTTTGGTGTCGGTGGAGACCTTTAATTGGGTTTCATCACATATATAGACTTACCATGCAGATCTGTATATACTGGTTTCAGGCCTTTAATTGGGTTTTGTAGCTTATAAAGAAAAAATATAACATGAATTGTTTGCATTGTTTTGGTATTCTCATGTCTCTGCTTGAAATTGCTATTCGTATAACCTTAACAATTCGTTTAAAGGCATCTTTGTATCATCATCTTATATAAATTTGTATCCCAAGTTGGAGCATTCATACATCTATACTGGTATATCCTCCCAACCCATGTTCTTTTCATGATATATACCCATGTTCATTTAAAATGCTTTTGTTTCTCTTTGAACTATTTATATATCAGCATTCTATCTTCAGAGGTGAAGTACCCAAGAAACTTCTTTTCATTCATATTCTAATCCCATGAACATGTTGTACTTGCCTTCTTCAAAATTGAGTACTTGATCATAAAGAGTAAGTCTTTGGTTACACTGTTCTTGATGTTGGGCTGTCATTGATTTTGCTTGCAGGTTTCGCTTACTACTACTGTTCCTGTTTGAAGTGATTCATTTCTTAGAAGATCAGTGTTTAAGGTCTGAGTTTTTTCTTTTGTTGGATGTTATTGATTTACTATAGCTGTTTATAGTTTTTCGTTATTGAAAGGATTGAAGCTTTTGTTTTTTGAATTACACCTAGCTATGAGTTGTGGCTTTTGATATTCTTGAACAACAATAATCTAGAGTATGAATATTTGTGTGGTCTGTGAATCTGTTAGTCAATAATTAATGAATGGATTTTGGCAAGCAGTGTGTATTACTGTTTGTTAGGCTCCTCAAATGAATAAACAGAATAGGAAATTGGTATCATGTTTTTCATATTTTGCAAAGAGCTGACTAAAATACTATAGAATTTTTTTTTTCTTTTTCTTTTTTCAAGTGAGCGACTCCTTTATCACTGGAAATGAGGAAAACAAATGTTTTTGTAAGGTCTGTAAAAAGAGAAACAGCCATTTCAGATCATCATTTGCTGTTTAATTATTCATATGAATTGATCATGGCTTCACGGTGTCACATAATAGTCTCAGTTTGCTACACATAATAGTCTTAGTTTGCTAATGGAACCGCTTAGATACATTTTATTGCATTTTACAGTTTAATGATGAAGTAATTTTACAGTTTAATTATGAACTGGAAATAAAACAAGAATAATATCTAAAGAAGTTTGATCTAATTAACAATTTGTTTAGATAGTTCCATGTTTTGTGTGAAAAAATTGTTTTTTTGTTTTTTGTTTTCTACATCCAAAAATGCTTTTTGGTTGTCTGTATATATTTTGTTTTCTTTTCTTTACATTCAATAATTCAAAGGTCAGTAATGTTCATATCAGTTCATCATTAATCTCGAATTTGCATAATGGTTTATAATTTGTATGTATTGGTGTGAACTTAAGTGAATAATAATTATTGGTAGTTGATTCATAGAGCATATTGGTAGTGGAGATATTGCTTACTGTTTGAAATTTGATTTTATATGCTCAACCAGATTATATGTTTTGTATGTTATCTGAGAAATCTCTGCTTCTGTTTTGGTGTCAGGTTTCATATCTCTTTTGCTTGCCTGAGGTTTCCTTGCTGATAGTCTTTCATTGTGTATGATGTGTTTGATAATACCTCTCTGTTATCACAGGCAAAACAAGCACTATGGAGAAACTGGAAGTTAATACAAAAACCAGAATTGAAGGACGTATTGAAGGACGGTTCAGATATCTCAAAAGCCAGAAGAGAAACTCAAAGCTTGCATTATGTATGACTGATCTTCAGTGCTTTGTAAACTCGAAACAATTTTAAGGACATGAAACTTTGTCTTTTATTGTAAATTGTTTGCAACAACAAACCCCGCAGCAAAGCGCGGGTACCATTACTAGTATGACAGAAGAGCGGCAGCGTTGGATGAACAGTATCAGCCAGGCCCAAGTGTTGGATGGTTTTGTCTCTTATTTCTAGTCTCTTTGACTGTTTTGCCCCTAGCTAACCCTGCATGGCTTGCGGAGAGTGAATGCAAAGGAAACAGAGTGGATATGGAGAAAGAGAACCACAGAGAGGTCTTCTCGCTGTTTGGTAGAGAGAGAAGAAGGAGATTCTGGGTTGCGCATCTTCGACCTCCGGCGACGACTAATTAAATCTCTTAGTAATTGATAGCGAGGTTTGTTAGCATGAGTCATGGTTTAATATTAGAAATAGAATATATTGTAATTATTTCGTAGTATAGAATATATTGTGTACTTACCTGTTATATTCTTGTAATCCTCTTTATATACCTCCACTGTGAGATGAATAAGATATCAAACAATTCATTCTCTAAATCTCGTCTTGTTTGACTTGGTATCAGAGCAAAGATCCGAAAATGACTTTGTCTTGTCTTTTTCTTTGGTCTTCTCTCAATCCAAAAAAGATAGTTGTGTTTTGAACCCATTTATTTGGGTCGGTCTCTGTACGACGTCTCTCTCCATCTTGGCGGACGTCAATTTCTCTTCCAGGTCGGCTTCGTCTTCATCCAAGAGACCGCCGGTGCTCTCCTTCTGTCCAGGTGACTTCGTCGTTCATTCAAGGGCGACCGTCCAACCACCAGTTCACACAACCATCAATAGCAACAGATCTGCCAAGACCGGCGATCTCTTCACACAACCATCAGTTGCTCACCTGCCAAGACCGGCGATCTCTTCAATACCGACCGCCTTCGTCTTCAGCCCAGACACTCTAAGCCGCTCCAGCCCCAGTCGCAGTCATCGCTTTGCCCAGACCAGACCTAGCAAGTTACTTTGGGCACCCACCCAAAGACCTCTTCTCCGCCATGTTTTTGTTCGTCAGCCCTCACACCGGCCGTGTCCAGACGACCCACCTCTGGTCGTCTGCTTCAATCTCCGACCTCGTAACGACCACTGCTGCTGCTTCAATCTCCGGCCTCGAACAGCAGTAAGCAAATCGCAACTCGACCCAGTTGACTCAACTCGACCCAGTTGACTCAACTCGGTCAACTCCAACAGGTTCAAAAAAAAAAAAAGGAATATGTTATTATTTTTTGGAGTTGTTTCTGTTCTTATTTCCGCTGCATACTTTGAGATTTGTGTGTTTGTTGCTATTGTACTATTGCAATGGGTGGTGATGACAGTCAAAGTTCTAAGGCCAATGATGTGCAGAATGTTGAGGTCTCTGTCAAGAGCTCAGAAGGTGGTTCTTTCAGGGGTACCAAACTCACTGGTACCAATTTCCGAACGTGGAAGAAGATTAAGTCAGTTTATCTCCGTGGAATCCACAAAATGGGGCATGTGACTGGAACAATCAAGGCTCCTAGGGAAGATGATGTGGAGGCCTATGCTAAGTGGGAAGATGATGATGGGTTTGTAATGTCAATTCTATTTCGAGCCATGACTGATGATGTGCTACAGATGGTGGAAGAATGTGAAACTGCTGAGGCAATATGGAAGACATTGGGGGATTTGTATACCAACGAGTCTGATTTTATACAGGTTCATGAATTGATGTGTAAAGCTGCTAATATGCAATAGAATGGGTAACCAGTAGCTGTGTATTTCACCAAGCTGAAGAATGTATGGGCTGAAATTGATCAGAAGCGTCCTTGCAAGATCAAGAATCAGGAAGATCTTGTGTGGTACCAGAAGGAGAAAGAACTAGAAAGGTCCATGTATTCCTGAGAGGGCTTGATGAGAAGCATAGCAGTGCCAAGGGAGAATTGCTCAGAATGACAGACCCGCCTAGTTTGAACATGGTTTTTAAATACATCCGCATGGATGAGTCTCAGCAGGAGAGTGTCAAACATGCACAGGTTGAAGTATCTAGCCTAGCCATTCAGGCCAAGTCACCGGCACCGTTCCTTCATCAGCAGAGTTTAGCCCCACTTCTTCAGCAAAGTTTCCCACAAGGCTTCACCAACCTCACTCGTCCTCAATGTTCTTATTGCAACGACCTTGGGCATGTTCGGGAGACTTGTTGGAAGCTGCACCCACACCTTAAACCTAAAAAGCAAGGCTATCGTCCTAAGGAGAAAGCAGCAGCTGTTTAATTGGTCCAAGAACTAGACTTCTATGGCGTAGTTGGCCAAGATCATCATACAACAGGTGGAGTTACTCCTACAGCCTCTATAGCTGGTCGAGGTAAAATTGGTATTGCTTTAAAGGGTTCTCACTTTGTTGGTTCTAATACATGGATTATTGATTCTGGTGCCTCTGACCATATGACTTATGATAAATCATATTTTACTGAGTTGTCTCCCCAACCAGTGTCCTATGTCACCAATGCCAATGGTGAGGCTTTTCCTGTGTTAGGGTCAGGGTCCGTGCGTATTACTCCCACTTTAGAACTTCACAATGTGTTATATGTGCCTGACTTGTCTCATCACTTGATATCTGTTCCACAGTTGAATACTGAGTCTAAATGCTTCGTAACCTTTTATCCTATGTATGTGATTTTTCAGGATCTTCTCACCAGGGAGTTAATCGGTTGGGTGTATCTAAGGGGCAGATTGTTCCATCTGGATCAGACATACGCAGGGGAGAAACCAGGAGCACCGTCTCGCGCCTCTTTGACTTTGAATTCTGATAAGCTAAGTGAAATTTGGTTGTGGCATCGCCGTTTAGGGCATCCATCTTTTAGTCTTATGAGAAAAACCATGCCTACTCTGTTTATTGGTGTGGATGAGTTTGTTCTACATTGTGAAACATGTGTCTTGGCCAAAAGTCATCGTGCTACTTATTCTCCTAGTATTTCTAATAAAAGTGTTATTCCTTTTGAGTTGATTCATTCTTATGTTTGGGGACCTTCTAGAGAACCCACTGTGTCCGGTATGAGATATTTTGTGTTGTTTATTGATGATTGTACGCGATTGTCATGGGTTGCTCTTCTTAAAACCAAAGATGAAGTCTTTCCAACTTTTCAAACTTTTCGTACTCTTGTTCAAACACAATACCATAACACCATTAAAGTCCTTCGTTCTGACAATGGGGGAGAATATGTCAATCATGTTTTCCAAGAGTTTTTCAAAGCCCATGGGATTGTTCACCAAATCACATGTCCACAAACACCAGAGCAAAATGGAGTGTTTGAAAGGAAAAACCGTCATTTACTTGATATGGCTAGTGCCCTTCTCTTTAGTGCTCATATGCCTAAGTATCTTTGGGGCGATGCTATTCATGCGTCCTCCCATCTTATCAATCGTCTTCCATCTAGTGTCCTTCGTTCTGCCAGCTCGTGTCTTTGGTTGTGTAGTTTTTGTCCATATTCCTAAAAATCAGCGGTCTAAGTTGGATGCCCGAGTGCTTAAGTGTGTGTTTGTGGGCTACGGAGGTTATCAGAAAGGGTACAAGTGCTATCATCCACCAACCAGAAAGTACTATGTCACTATGGATGTTACTTTCTTTGAGGACATGAGTTATTTTTCCTCCTCAGATACAGATCTTCAGGGGAAGAATTCATTTTTTGAAGAGCTATATCATGGAGAGGGGGAGGAATTAGAAAGCGAAGGAGAAGTCGCACAGGCAGGAGGTATTTTGACGGATCCAGTTGAGAGCATTGACTCATCACTTCCAGAAGTAGAAGCTCCAGACATCCAGACACCAGTTTCAATCATTGAACATGCAGTTGAAGACACAACTGCCTCTACTGCCATCACTTCTACCCCTGACCCACAACTTGCTGGTGCTGAAGATCACTCATTTGAGGTATGTCCACCCACTAGTACTAGCAATGGTGAGTCTAATGTTGAACAATATGTGTTACCAAATAGGACCAATCAGCCAAAAGATATGAACCTACTCTGACTGCCAAGTCAAAATACCCAGTAGCCAATTATATGTCCACTAGGAGGTTGTCTAAGTCATATGAATCATTTATGAATCAAATATCTGTTGTATCAGTACCTAACAGAGTGCAGGATGCATTGGGGGATCCAAAGTGGAGGAAGGCAATGGATGAAGAGATGGAGGCGTTGCAAAAGAACAATACTTGGCAACTTGTGCCTCCACCACAAGGCAAGAAGGCTGTAGGCTGTCGTTGGGTGTTTACTGTGAAACATAATGCAGATGGATCAATGAATCGATACAAAGCACGCCTTGTAGCAAAGGGGTTTACTTAGACGTATGGTATTGACTATGATGAAACATTTGCTCATGTTGCCAAGATGAACACTATTCGGGTTCTGCTATCGTTTGCTGCTAGTTTAAACTGGCCACTCTGACAGTTTGATGTCAAGAATGCATTTCTTCATGGAGAGTTAACCGAGGAAGTCTACATGAGCCTTCCACCTGGGTATATAGTTGCTTCTCCTGGTGATTTTGTATGCAAATTGAGAAAGTCTCTGTATGGTCTCAAACAGTCGCCTCGTGCTTGGTTTGGGAGATTTTCACAGTTCATGCGGAAGGTTGGTTACAAACAGAGCAACTCAGATCATACCTTGTTTCTTAAGCATCAACAAGGGAAGGTAAGAGCTCTAATTATTTATGTGGATGATATGGTAATCACTGGCAATGATACTGTTGAGATGGATAGACTGCAGAGATAGCTAGCCTCTGAGTTCGAGATGAAGGACTTGGGTGAACTTAAGTACTTCTTAGGAATTGAGGTAGCCAGGGGGAGAGAAGGAATCTACATGTGCCAGAGGAAGTATGTTCTTGACTTGCTAACAGAGACAGGTTTGTTGGATTGCAAACCCATTGATTCTCTTATTGAACAGAATCATTGTTTAGCTGAGTATCCAGATCAGGTACCTACTGATCGAGCTCGCTATCAGAGGTTAGTTGGGCGCTTGATTTATTTGGCTCATACTAGACCAGATGTTGCATATGCAGTGAGTGTGGTGAGTCAGTTCATGCATAACCCGAGTGAAAGTCACATGGATGCTGTTATGAGAATTTTAAAGTACCTGAAGTCAGCTCCAGGAAGGGGAGTATTATTTTCTAAACACAACAACATCCTTGAGGTTTGTGGCTTTACAGATGCAGATTGGGTTGGAAATATTACAGACAGGAGGTCAACATCAGGTTACTTTACCTTTGTGGGAGATAATTTGGTTACATGGAAGAGTAAGAAACAGAAAGTTGTGGCATGATCTAGTGCTGAGGCTGAGTATAGAGGTATGGCTAACGGAGTGTGTGAATTGCTGTGGCTGAGAAATCTGGTACGTGATCTGGGTTTCAAACTCAAAAGTACCATGCAGTTGTACTGTGACAACAAGGCAGCCATTGACACATCACAGAATCCAGTACAACATGATCGTACTAAGCATGTGGAAGTTGATCGTCACTTTATAAAGGAGAAGCTAGATGCCAAAATTATTAGTTTTCCTTTTGTTCCGACGGAAGAGCAACTTGCAGATATACTTACCAAAAGAGTTTCTAGGAAGGCGTTTTATGACTCACTAAGCAAGTTGGGCATGGTTGATGTGTATGCGCCAACTTGAAGGGGAGTGTTAGCGTGAGTCATGGTTTAATATTAGGAATAGAATATATTGTAATTATTTCGTAGTATAGAATATATTGTACTTACCTGTTATATTCTTGTAATCCTCTTTATATACCTCCACTGTGAGATGAATAAGATATCAAACAATTCATTCTCTATATCTCGTCTTGTTTGACTAGGTTCTCCGAAATTGAATCTTGATTTTCCTGATTGTTTGAATTTTGATTTTCTTTTTTTCAATTTCTTGATGATTAGTCAAGTAGTTTGGTTGTGTTGGTTTTTTGAAATTCAATATTGAATTTAATCAATTGATGTTTGTATACGTTGGGATATAATCATTATCTATTGCAGCCAAGTTCATTGCTTATGATGAAAAATGGTTGGAAATTTCATACGTCTACATTTCATTTGCGACTGAATCTAAAAGTCCCCGTGAGATTTAATTATGGAATTATGTCAGTCCCTTTTGGCTGCTATCTCTATAACTTGAAGATTGGAAAATTTACAAAATTTATGCTTTAGTTTCTTCTTTCCTGTCTTCTAGACCATTTGCTTGCCTTATTATTTTTTTTCTTTTTTCTTTTTTGGTGTATGGCAATGAAGATTTTTCTTTGCAGGTGGAGTCGTATTTGCGCATAATTGGAGAGCCAAAGCTTTAGTCTATATTTCGTTAGGTACACTCCGCCCTCTCAATTCTCTTCATCCTATTTTGCTTTTGCTTTTATGTAGAAGTTTATGAAAGAATAATGTTGATACATTAACGTTTAGATGTGATTACGGGTCATTTGTTGGGTTTTGGGGGAATATGGAACTGCTAATGGAAAGCATTCTGCTTCATATATCACTGGAGAGAAGGGAAATTGTATAGTTAATGAACAATTGGAAGGAATATGTTCAAGCCATGAGAATCTCGCCTGTCTTTCCTGAGAACCGTTTAAAAATTGGTCAAGAGCTTACCAGGGGTCTTGGTGCTGGAAGAAACCCATGCCAAACGTTGGTGTGAATGCTATCAAAGAAAGCCTAGAATCATAGAAGAAGCACTATATGGGTCAGACATGGTATTCGTTATGGTAAGCTCAAATTATGTTCCCTTGTTCTTTGTTACCAACCTTAGCCCCTTTGAGATATTATCAGATATTATCAGACTTGTTCTGCATTTGACGTTGAATTACATGCAAGGACCAAAATATCGAGTTTCAAGGAAATATCGATGGTCTTGAAAATGGAAATTTCGACGGAAATATCAAGGATATATCGATTTCGGTAAATAATCAAGAAAAATGATGGAAATTTGAAGAAAAACATGGAAATTTTAAGTGAAATTTTTTTTTTTTTTTTTGAATAAAGGGCTGGTGCAGCTGCCCTCAAGCCTTGATTAATGAAACCGTCGAATACAAAGGGGGGACATTAAACCTAAACCCCTGATTACAATAGGCACCTAGAGTATATCCTGAAATAATATCATGAATCTCTACTAAATAATTGTATTCAAATACGCACCAACTAGCAAAGAACACGCTCCAGACGGTTCTATTTGCTTCCCAGCGGTGACATAACGGAAAGATAACTCGATCTGCAACTCGAATACAGCATAGCATAATATCAATTCTCACAGCTTTCCCACCATGTTGCCACTGGAAAATACATCCAGTGACACTTGGTTTCACCCTGCCACTAGGAGGCAACGACCATTTGACTAAGCAAGGAACTCGCCGCCTACCTAGAGCAGACAAGGCACACGAGGTGCATAAACCGGCACGAAGCCCATCTCGTCCTACCAACCTATGGCAGTGACTTATTATAAACAGTAAACAAGTATAAATAAACTGACAAAGAAAAATAACATAGTTAGCCCAAGCCGGGCCCAAGGAAGCCCAAACCCAAGCAACAATCTGAGGAGAGGGTGGCCCACCACCTGCCAACCGGGCCTGGCCCAGCTCCACCTCAGTCACCCCAAACAGGACCTGCCCAGCGTCGCCCTTCCGCCTTCGCCAGAACGCCGGTGACGGTCCGGCATCTCAGACGAGTCCAGGGCCCCTGTCAATCCAGATCGGAGCCAAGCCTTGCAGAAACGTCGTCATCGTCGAACCATGGAGAAACCATCTTCGTCGCCCACCCGGATCGGGATCTGAAGATCCTGTCCAGATCGAGTTGCTCCGATTGCCTCCCGGCCACGTCGCTCCAGACGCCTGACCGCCTCCAAAACGCTGATCCGTGCTGTCGATGAGGCCACCGAAGAGAGAGCCCGGGCCAGCCAACAGTTGCGATCGTCCTCACCCTGATCTCCCTAACATCCACCGGAATCGCCCCAGACAAAAGATGGAGGGATCCGGACACTCTTCCAACTCACGCAGAGTCAACACTTGCCCGTCCGACGACGGCGTAGGGGCACGCCGCCGGACAGGAGGGTTGCAGTTTTGTTATACTCTCTCTCGGCTACTTTTAAGTGAAATTTTTAGATATGGTTATTTTATCAATTGTCTACTATATATAGAAAGAAAACCTTGAATAAACCTTGTTATATACTAATTTGTAATAATTTAAGATGAAACGGCAAATGCTGAATCGCCGATAACTCTAAAAATTTTTGAAATAAACATCTAATTTTTTTTTTTTTTATGGCTGGAAACTCAATGGGAGACTAGGCCATCACACCTTATATACATTTTTTGTACATATCATACATTACACCTTGAATTACATGAGTAACTTAGAATCACCTAGAATACCTATAAGGTACAAGGTATGAAGATTATTTGGTGCAAGGTATGAAGATTATTTTGAACTATTTATAGAAGTTATAATTTGAAATGTTGTTATAAATCTTTTGAACATTTAGTAAAAAAAAATTCAATATAGTAATTAAGTGTTTCAAGTTAGTTATTGATAGGACGTGTATCTAAGTTTTCAGATTCTTAGGCAAATGAATATATATTAGAATGTTGTGATTAATACATACATGTAAGTGTAGCAGAGTTATCAAACCCTCTCAAAAGGTAGTGGGATGACTAAGGTTCGATTCTTGGTGTTGTTGTTGGTCTTTTGGATTGAATTTTATGCCAACTGGTGTTGGGCCCACGGAGATTGACTTTGCATGTGAGAATTGTTGGGTGGAGATGAAATGTATAGGGAAATTTAAGGAAATATCGAAAATTTTGGGGAAATATCGGCCGAAATTGTCATGGTATGCTACGGATATATCGGGCCTTCAAAAAAAAGAAATTTTCGGCGAAATTTCGCCGATTTTTTCGATTTTTCAGTCCTTGATTACATGCAGGCTAGAATGGGTGGAGGAATTTGCACTGGTGTTGCTCCGGTAGTTGCAGGTGTTGCAAAATCAATGGGAAACTTCAAGTATCCTTTTCTGACTATGGTTGTAACGAGATAATTCGGAATATGAGGGTATTACGTTTGGATTTGATTTTACAGCATTTTAGAATTTGATCTCACACTACCAGAAAAAAGGTCTTTTATGGCCCACAATGCACGCCGTAAATGACATTTTACAGCCGACAAATGCAGGCCGTAAATGGGCATGTCGTAAATGACAATTAATATTTACGGCTCACATAAAATGCGCCATAAATGAGTCACAATGTGTGCCGTAAATGAGTCAAAAGTGCGTCGTAAAAGAGGATTACATTTACGGCACACATTTCATGCACGCCGTAAATGATGTTTAAGAAATTAAAAAAAAAAAATATGAAAGGTCATAATTTCCATATTTTTGTTATTAAATAAACATCATTTAAATTATATATTTATTGCACATCAAATAAAATTAGCTTACAACCAAAGAAAAATCCATCGCAAGCAAAACCAAACCTACACCACTACTTTACATTCATTTCTCTCATCCACTCTACAAGATAAGTAGCTACTACACCAGTTGAAAGACAGACTTATTTGAACCATCTTCTTGTGTCCGAGTTGCTTATTTGAGTTGCTTTACAACTTTTTATGATTACCTGCAGCACAAAATCAACATTCAATGTGGTGTTCACATTGACATGCAAGTGTTCATCACACAGCAAAATCATCCTAACAAGAGGACAACCTTGATACATAAAAATCTACTATCTTAGATAACCTGCCTTATAAAAATCATCCAAACTACTGAGCTATACAAATCCCAGTAAACTACTGAGCTATACAAATCACAAATGTATCATCAAGCTTCAAGTATCAATGAAATAATGAGAGAAGGGAAATTCGCAACATACCTTAACAAGTACTACTATGAAATTGATCACCAGTTCCTATAACAAGAAGAAATCCCCCATAGACATTGAAGATAAGTTTACTAGCATTGCTAAAAAAAGAATCAACTTGAAGTTAAAACCTTAAAAGAAGAATATCATATATATATAAGCTCACATGAAACCTAGAATCTCAGTTTATGAAAGTTTTGCATGACTAACATTATGTCCTTCTTTCTTCCTCCTTTTAGCAATGTTACCTTGACTCTACCAAGTAAAATGGTACATCAGTAATAAACGTGAGAGACATTAAATTGCTAATTAAGATGTTAAGTAAAACTATTCCCTGCTCAGGCTTACCATTGTAGGAGACAAAGCAAGAATATCAAGGACAACATACAAAGGATCTGAAATAACAATCAACATGGTTAAAATGGTAAAGCCAAAGCCTTAAGTTTATAATAAAAAAGATGTGTAACTAAATGGTAAAGCCATATCGGCAATTGAGTAATGCTTGACACCCGTCCAAGGCTAAAAATTATAACAGCATCAGCACATTGTTACACATGGATACATAACTACTATCTACTAATATACATTTCAAACACCTTGAGGTATGAAAATTTATACTAGACTCTAGTGGGCATGGACAAAGATGCAAGCCTGATCCAGTTCATTGTTAGTAAAATGTCAGTACACACAAACATAGGGGATAAAAGTACTATATATGGAAGCAAGCTATAACCCAACCCAACTAGACCTATCTTGAATAAGTATTACTTGGGTGTACAAGAAACACAGTGAACAATAGCATATGTTTAGACGAATCAGGAAGGATCTATGATGCCATTGTTGATTCCAGGATTTAAAGTTTTAATTAATGATGCTAACATGCGACCCCAACACTCCCAATATGGTAGTGGAGACAACGATAATCAAAATAACCCTCCTCTAGTTGGAAAAGGATAAACCAATATTCCTCAAATAAAAACTAAAAGCAGTATGAACAATTATCATGGTAACAAAGTAACTAGAACTTAATTTCAGAAGTGAAAAGTCAACAACTACATACCCTAATACAGTAGTATCACCTCCCACAGTCAAGTTCTGCACATTGGAACTTCTACATCATCAAGCAAGAACAGAAATCACATCACAAGATCACCAAAACCCATTACCATATCATTAACAGTGAACATACATT
>BDJD01005361.1:50727-67829 GCA_002564525.1 Rosa multiflora
ATATATATATATATATAAACACACACAAATATATATATATATCTATGTGTGTGTGTGTGTGTATATTTATAAACACACACACACATAACTACAAATATATATATATATATATAATATTTTACGGGCTTTTACCGGCCGGGCCTAGCGGGCTTTTACGGGCCGGGCCTAGCGGGCCTTTGGCGGGCCGGGCCTACGGGCCGGGTTTTTGCGGGCTTTAGGCGGGCCGGCCCTCGGCCCACCAAGGCGGGCTTTTGCGGGTTTTTTGACGGGCCGGGCCGGGCTAAAAGCCCTCCGGGCCGGCGGGCCTCCATCGGCCCACTTGATCCGCGGGCTTTTTGATGAGGCCTAGACCAGAAAGGTGGTGTGGGGGTAAAGATTTTCTACTCAAGTTTGCCTATTTTCTACTTGAGGGTGGTGTCGACAAATAGCAACCTACCTTATTTTATTACAAGAAAAGAAAAAAGAAAAGTTAAATCTTCATATAGTAGGATTATTATGAAATGCAATTTTTGTATTAATAAATGTTTGAGCAGTTTCATATTACCAGTATTATTCCTCCGTTAGCTACTTAAGTACTTTCATAGTTCCCTCCAAATTTTCACCAAATTGTCTTACTGGTATGTGCACTTACAATAGTTAATTTTGTAAGATATAACACAATCATATCCACGAAGTTGCCGAAATATACTTAAAAGTTTTGAGAATGCAAAAGTATTGACACTTTGAATAGTAGATCCTCGTCTACGAGTGGTACAATACTCATAAATCTGCTCAAGTGAAATTAGGCCAGCATACAAACACGTAAATTTCATGACTTGATACATTTATAGACATATAAGAGTATGTGCATTAGTTTAACTAACCTGTAAATTTCACAAACACATTGAAGAAGGAAAGACAAATCAAACACAACTACAAGAAGACATATAATTATGTGGTTCACCCGAATTTGGCTACGTCCACCACAATGAATATTCAAATCACTAAAACAAAGAAGCAAGAAAATATTACAACATAACTACTTCTTGTCACAAGAAGACAAGAAATCCAAATTACAGACATGAATGGGCCAAAATATCACAGATATCTAACGCACTTTTTTTTTTCTTTTTTTAAATCATCACACAACTATCACTACTCTCACCCAAATTATCAGCAAAAAATCTGAAATACGCACAAGGATTCAAACTACAAGATAAACTGACAGTCGTTTTTTTTATTTTTATCTTTTCTATTTATCACACAACTAGATTAAAGAAGTGTCTGTCGCCACCGCTCCCCAGGCTGAAGTCGGCTAGAGCAGAAAATGCGGCAGACATAAACAACATCCCAACCGACCTGTACCAAGGCACTCCTGGATTAACTTCTCCACGAGCAGAAATGCACTGCGTCCAAATCTGTAAAATTTGATTCACATTTATACATCTTGCACAGATTACACATTTATCCTGATTTGCTCGGTTAAAACACATATGATAGTACTCAACAGCAGTAGTATTGTAATTGCATACCTGATCAGCTTTCTTTCTTGCTATCATTCAGCTCCTGCTCAAGATTCTCACCAGAATCAGAGACGTCTATGCTCACTTCCCTTGAGATGCTGAGGGATCCTGAACAAAAGTTGTTCATTTTGTTGCAATTCTTAATATTGATCTTTTGCATTAGTGGCCAATCAAAATTATATTTGCCTTGCGAAAAGCTTCCAAGATTGGGTAGATCCCCAAGTGTCAAAGAAGAGAGCTGTGGGAGCATGCCTTCATCCTCTGTTTCTTCACCCTCATCTGCTGCGACTATTGCTTCGATCTTCTCGCAAGATCCTATCTCTAGACTTTCGAGCTTGACAAAACCTCTGGCAATCGAAGGAGTGAGAAGGTATCTCAAACTGCCACAAGATCGAACTCCTAGATGAATTAAATTCTGAAAGCCTTGACAAGATTGTTTGAAATCAATGATATCATTTATTTGCATCCCTTGATCAGGTTGGGAAATATTTGAGGGTATTTTGTCTGACTGAGAAATTGAAGCATTCCCTTCATTGGTGGTCAATCTTCCGACTTCGAAAATCTCTTCCAGTGAAGAACAGTTGAATACCTGTATGATCACCAATCTCTGCAATCTATTTTGCATTTGTGTTGGCCCCAAATGCAATAGTTTGTCACAATCCTCGACAGTGAGCGTTCTTAATTCAGAGAAGGAGTTGGGTGAAAGTTGGTTATTCCATATCTCTTTCAAGTTGCCCAGGCGGCTAATGGTCAGGTCTTCCAAGACTGGAAAGACAACCTGCAAATACATTGAGATCTGTTAATATAGTACTATCTCCCAAAATTTACTTGTTCGGCGTACGTTGTCCAACCATTTGTTCTTTTAGTTTTACACAAGGTTTCAAATTTCGGTTTCGGTACTTCAAATTTAAGGAAATTTCGGAGAAAGTTTCGATTTCGGTGGAAATTTCGGTTAAAAATAAAGAAATCAAATTAATTGCATTTATAAAATGATATTTTTGAATGAAACTTTTACATAGACTAAACTAACCTATAATAAACCTATTTACAATGTAACATCTCTAAAATTATACATTTATAACAGAATTATGATATTTTATATGGACGAGTAATTAACTAGTACTGTAGTAGGTTGCTAAACTAGTGTTTTTATCTATGTGTATTGATAATGTGTTGTATATTGATAATATAAATATGATTTACTTTTTTTAATAATTAGAAAATTACAAGGGGGTGGGGCGGGGCGCGTAAAACCAAAATCCCGTAAATGAAAATGAACAAGTACAACAAAAGGAATATAAAAGCTACTACAATGTGGTTCGATCTAGCTGGTTGAACTTCTTTCATTTAGTATTATATAATACTGCTCCCAAGTACATGAATTTTAGAAATGATTTTCGTACTTCATCACATGGTTATTGTATGTGTACGTGTTGTTCCCTTTCCACATGCAATCCATATATCGGATATTGTGGGAATTACCTAATATGATGTTACAGTGTATGAAGCATACAATATTTGAGACGAAGCAAAAAGGAAATCATGTTATGGTTGGAGCATTCAACTTTGTAGCAGATAAAAACAAAAAGATTTTTTGTTGTATTCAACTTGATTGCAAAAAAAAAAAAAAAAAAAAAAAAAAAATCAAAATTTCATATTTTCTCTATAAAAGTATGAAGTAAAAATTCATTGTAGGTGACATAAAATTTAACAGAAATTTTAGAGAAATTTCGGACAAAATTTCGGTATGAATTTTTAAATATATATTGTGTGTGTAGATATTTCGGAAATTAAGAATTTCGTGGAAATGTACGGAAAATTTCGGAAAATTTCTGGAAACTTCTGACGGAAATGATATAGCATATGAATTTCATTTCGGTACTTCAAAATTACGGAAATTTCGACGGAAATTTCGGCAGTTTCGGAGAAATTTAAAACCTTGGTTTTACATCACAGCAACAACAATACATATACATTTGGGAATTCCGTTTTTGGGTCCCATAAAATACTAGCTGGTTGGTTTATTTTGCTATAAACAATTGAGAGGCTGGGTAGTGGCTAGGGAATTTTGTGACCATTTATTTAACATACTCTCCAGGTAATTTGTGTATGTGTGAAACTTCAAAATAAAGTAAATTGACACATATTCATTTTTATATCGATATTATTCTTTTTGGTCTTCAATTAAGCCTTTGTATATGCTTATTCAAATTCTTCTTTCATCAAAACTTGGTAAAAAATAAAAACGATGACATAACCTTAGTAATAGATAGTAAAATTGTAATTAGCAATTTGAAAAAGTAAAAGATGGAAATTTACTTCCAAAGATGTGACAAAGTAAAAAGAAAGTATTGTAAAAAGGAAAAAAATACCTTGGGGTCAGAGAAAAGTGAATGTTCAACGGTCAAACTATTGCGATGGAGACTGCTGACTTCCAGTTGCCTTTCCATCCCCTTACAAGTACTTTTGCTCATTCCAGTGAAGCTTGGTAGACCTCCAAGTTTCAACGTTATCAAACTACGGAAGTTGATCTCTTTGACATGATGTTCCGATCCTTCCAAGGCAAAAATTGCTTCCAATGATTGGCAATCCTGTATGTCTATGTACTCGACAGTTGGCAGATCTCCCAACCATCTAGATTGACTTCCACTAGTCCAAATAATCGTCAATACAGGTAGATTCCATAAAGTTAGCGCATCCAGTTTCTGAAGCGACCCCAGTGGCAGGTCACCATGAAAAATCTCTTTCAGCCTTCTTGCCCCATCGATATCCAGATAATTCAAGACAGGAAAGACACTTTGCGGAGCATTTGGCTTACCAGTCATGTCAATCACATATTCCAGAGAATCACAGTCGTTGAGGGTAAGTGACTCCAAGTTTGCATAGCAGTTTACATCTAAGACATTGAGAGGGTCTCTCAAATTCTTCATTTTTAACTCAAGCTTGTTGGTTTTCCTCAACAACAAACTGATTCCAGTATCCGCAAGAGAGCTTGCATCAAGACCATGAACTCTCAAATAGTTACCCTCTAAGTACTCCAAGTCTTCATGCTCATCCCATCCAATAGAGATCTTAAATCTTTCAAGCTTATGAAATAGCTTACTGGTTCGCAGAATCTCAATTGGTGGTAAAACAACTTCTAAAGTAGTCAAACGGGACAAGGAAAGTAGCTCTGAAAGTAATCCAACTCTCCAGTCCATAGAGTTGGCCCACCTTGTACGATGGTCGTAGTTTTCTTCTAAATCTCGAACATACCCTGCGAACAGATCTCGAACGCTGTCGCGTTCCTCTGATTCGCTACTTTCTGCATCCTCATCCTCATCCTCCTCCTCCTCCTCCTCCTCCTCCTCCTCTTCCTCGCCCTCCTCCAGTCGAGAGATCAGATCAGTTGTTGTTTCTGTTGAGGCTAGTTTCTCAACCGCCAATCTGTTGAATGTCTTCCATATGTCGATGTCTATTGGTTGGGCATCAACCTCAGATTCTTCTGGTTCTCCTTCTGGTTCATCATCAACCTCCAATTGAGAGATCCAATTGATTGTTTCTGTTGAGCCTTGTTTCTCAACCACCCAATCTTCAAAGCTATCCCACATGTACAATTCTTCTAGACGAGATAAACTCGATAGAACACCTGGTGAGATTGCTGTAAGCTCTGTACATCCTCTCAGATCTAACGACCTCAGATTAGATAAATTTTTGAATGTATCAGGCAACTGTTTGAGTTCAGATCTACCTGAAAACTGGAGTATCTTGAGTGACCGTAGCTCTCCAATGACATCAAAATTGAGACGGCAATCCGATAGAATGAGTGTTTGAAGATTCTTCGGAAGTGAAAGGGATGTGAGGATTGAATTCGAGATCATTAAAACCTTGAGATTTTCCGTTCCATTGAAAATTGTAGCTGGCAGCTCATCCAGTTCAATTCCATCTGTGGATCCCAACACTAAAAGCTCAGAAGTACTCATATCGGCTGTCAATGAACTGCTCTTGAGCCAATGGTTCAATTCCACTCCTCCTATTGGCATAATCTTCCTTTCAAACTTATCACTCTTCTTTTGTGCTAACTCTTTGGAGGCTATATACACGGCTACGTCACGCACCACATCATGCATTCTCACACAATCTTCCCCATCGTCGTCTAACAATAAAGAACGACATTTGAGTGTTTCAACCAATGTTGCTACGTAATCCCTTGCTTCAGATATTGAATCAATGTCTTTAAAAAGTCCAAGCCCAATCGCAAACATAACCAACAATTCAATAGGAAACTCTTCACTTTCTGGAAATATGCAACACAGCAAAAAACATGATTTGGCTTGCTTGCTTGGTAGACATTCATAACTGAACTCTATTTTTCCGTACACACGCTCCATAACTCCTGGAACATCTTTTGGGCAAGCCATTCTTAGTTGTCGAAGTGCATTTCTCCATACTGGAATTTTTTCATCTTGTAGTGCCCTTCCAACAGTAGAAATTGCAACCGGTAAGCCATCACATGCATCCAGAACCTGCTCTGCTATAGGACGCAGCTCGGAATCGGATTCAATGGAACATCCTGCTACCTTCTTAAACAAACTCCAGGCATCATGTTTTAGCAAACTACCAATGAGGAAGTTCTTTTTGGTTTTCATCTCTTTAAAGGTATCTTGATTCCGTGATGATACCAGAAGTTTGCAACTTTTTGGATCCCGGGAAATTGGAATTCCTAGTTCCCACAGATTTAGTTGTCCCCAAACATTGTCAAATATTACAAGGACCTTTTTCGTATCCTCTGATAATCTTTCTCGTAACTTGGCTGCTCTGTCATCCTCTGCTTTAAGTTCCAGACCTAGAGCATTGGCAATTTTACCTTGGATTTTGATCAAGTCGGGTTCTTGAGTAAACTCTGCAATTACAACGTCATCAAATAGATCAACTTCGCTCGCTTTTGCACCAATTTCCATCACCAACGTTGTTTTGCCAATTCCCCCCATGCCACAGATTACAATGGGGTTGGATTCATCATCTGTCAGAGCATCCATTACATCTCTGATGACTGAAATTCTTGATTCGAACTCAACGGGTCTTGTTCGGGAAGTGGATTGTGATAACAATTTGAAATTGCTCCGAGTCCCCATTTCACCAAACACATCTGATGGTTGTGAAATCAACATGATCTTGCTGCTTTTCTTGATATCAACATGAGAAATTCCAATTGCTTCCAAATCAGGTATTCCATAGACATCAGTCAGTATTACAAGAATGCTCTTAGAAGCGGATGCCAATACAGCACGTAGCCTCTCTGCCCGTTCAACCAAACCCCCATTCTCCAATTTCAGGTCCAGCATTTCTGCAATTTCACCTTGTATTCGTTCCAAGTCTGGATCCTGGGACACAACTGCCATCGCAACCTCTTCAAAGAGCTTTTTTTGTTTCATTCTTTTCATGAACTCTCTAGTTGTTACTGTATCTATCTCTCTGACTGTCCCAGAAATGCCAATCATGCTGATCTTGTCATCTTGCAAAGCCGTCAAGAGATCCTTTGTATAAGGCAACCTATATTTCAGACGCCCAGAGAGATCCATAGGTGCAGTTGGTTTAGCAGAATCGCATGTTCCTGAGGAGGAGCTAGCCTCTTCATGGGGCTTCGCCGGTGCCTCAGTGGAATCCTCAAAATATTGCATGGCTGGAAAATCAATCTTCTGCGCACGAGCAGGACATGATATTGTCCCGAAATCTCCTTCTGTAAGTAGGACATCTACCTTTGGAGCCATCTTCTTTGCTTTCCTACTCAAGGAATGACGGACCTTCAGATTTGGACACCACCCATTGGGGCTGCAGCATGTTGTTGCCTTGGCTACTCTTCCTTTTTCAAAACATGTCTCCTTTTCTTCTATGGTCTGCTTTACTCGTTCCAACCAGTCGTCAACTAGAGGAAGAATATCATCTGAGTTCCTCTTCGCTGCATCTACACGTCGTTGTACCCCATCTCTTTTGGCAGTCAAAGTTGTAACCTTCTCGGTAAGATCTTGAACATTGCTCTTGTAGTTAATCAGATAACCAAACTGTCGCAGAACAGGTGAGACTGTGTACCCTGCTAATTTTTCAACAACTGTAATCACAATATCTGCCATTTGTCTACTCTAGGTTTTTTTTTTTTTTTTTTTAAATGATCGAGGAAAGAAAGGAAGGAAGAAACGCGAAAGGTTCTTTTCTTGGCTGAGTGAATACCGAATAATGGAGTTGATTAAATCAAAATCAAGGAAATGAAAAGAACCCCCAACGAAAGCAAAGGAAGTGTTATTTTTTTTTTTTTTTTCCTTTTTTTTTTTTCTGTGTATACAAATTCACAGAAGAATTGACTTGATGAAATATAGCGAGGAACTGAGGAGGAGGAAAGAAAGGATCAAAAAGAGGATGCAATAACTTCTTTTATCTTTGTTTTCTGGCCGAAAAAGAAAATAACAAAGTGGGGTATATAAGAAAATGAATCAACAAGAAGGTACTTTTTCTTTTTGTTTTTTCTGGTGATTACAGTATAAAGATTCAACAAGAATAGAGCACTATCAAAGACGAGAAGTAAAAGGAAAGAAGCAGGGAAGCCAAAGTACGGTGGATTCAATTGTAATTTGCAAGGTGCACCTTACTCAAGCTGGTGAATTGTCTGTTGATAGGAATAGTGAAGACAAATGCGACATTCTACCGAGGGCAGAGAAGGAGACGAGCTTAATTAATCTGTTTAGTGTTGATCTTAAATCTGAATCGCTCTCCAAGTAAGCATCACCTAAACCGCCCAAGTCAGAACAGTCTGAATAAAAGAAAAAAAAGACTAGTCCTGTTGTCAAAATAATAATAATAATAAGACAAGTAGCTAAATAAAAAATGACAAGTGATTCATTTTGATTGTCTATCGTCTGTTTAAAGCATCCTAATTATGACCATAATCACAATGAAGCGGGTGACAGAGATGTGAAGGCTTCCAGCTCTGCCATTTTCGGTCTTCCCCGGCAAACTAGGATTTTGTTGTTAGCCTTGTGGTTACTATCCATCCCCCAATGGCCAACACTTCGCTCATGGCATTAATTAATTGGCATTACACATTGAATTGCTAATGATCCAGCAGTCCATAACTTAGACAAAGTTGACTCGGATCTGGATTTGGATCTGGATCATTCAATTCAAAAGGACAAGCCAAGTTGACTTAACCAAAACTTGGAAAATTAAGAAGAGTTATTTATTTATTTATTGGAATCTCCAAATTTCTCACTTGACCTCGTATGTTTTTTACACCTCCTATTAAATTTTCAAATACTAAATTTACTCATTAAACCTCATTAAAGTTCCTCAAATAACTTCACTTATATAATTTGCAAACAAATTATTATCTTTAAAATAAAAAATCTAGTCAATAATTTTAATGATTTAATTACTTTATAAATCTTAATTACATATTATTTACATATCAATTCCTTAATCAGACAACATAAATTTTTTTTTCAATAAAAAAATCAAACAAAATGTATTGACGAGATTGTCTCGAGAAGAGAGAAGGAAGGGGGGGCAGCTTCGTGGGGCTCAGCAGATGGATGGCTTTTGTGATTTTATCAATTTTTTCTCCCTACACCATATCCCCTACTCAGGACCTTGCTTCACTTGGCGGGGAATTAGAGGTGGAGGTGAAGTCAAATGCAGGTTGGACAGGTTCTTATCCAATCAAATTTGGTTAAACAAATTCCTTCTTTCTAGGCTTTATCACTTGAAGCCAAGTAGAATTGATCACCTTCCAATTCTTCTAGAGATAATGCAGAAGAGAAAGAAAAGGAAGAAGAGGAGGAAACGTCGCTTCAGATTTGAGGAATTATGGCTCCGAGATGTGGAGTGTGCGAGAATTGTGGAAAAGGGATGGGAACGTGGTATTGGCAGTGACCCCTTCACGAAGGTGTGCAGTAAAATTGATTGTACTCGCAGTGCCTTGTTGGAGAAGGAGACAAGCTTAATTAATGTATTTAGTGTTGATCTTGAATCTGAATCGCTCTCCAAGTAAGCATCACCTAAACCGCCCAAGTCAGAACAATCTGAATAAAAGAAAAAAAAAAGACTAGTCATGTTGTCAAAATAATAATAATAATAATAATAAGACAAGTAGCTAAATAAAAAATGACAAGTGATTCATTTTGATTGTCTATTGTCTATTTTAAAGCATCCTAATTATGACCATAATCACAATGAAGCGGGTGACAGAGATGTGAAGGCTTCCAGCTCTGCCATCTTCCGTCTTCCCCGGCAAACTAGGATTTTGTTGTTAGCCATGTGGTTACTATCCATTCCCCAATGGCCAACAATTCGCTCATGGCATTAATTAATTGGCATTACACATTGAATTGCTAATGATCCAGCAGTCCATAACTTAGACAAAGTTGACTCGGATCTGGATTTGGATCTGGATCATTCAATTCAAATGGACAAGCCAAGTTGAGTTAACCAAAATTTGGAAAATTATGAAGAGTTTTTTTTATTGGAATCTCCAAATTTCTCACACATATGAGGTCAATTTTTACACCTCTTATCAAATTTTCAAATACTAAATTTACTCACTAAATCTCATTAAAGTTTCTCAAATAACTTCACTCATATAATTTGCAAACAAATTATTATCTCTAAAATAAAAAATCTAGTCAATAATTTCAATGATTTAATTAATTTATAAATCTTAATTATATATTATTTACATCTCCATTCCTTAATTAGACAACATAAATTTTTTTTTCAATAAAAAAAATCAAACAAAAGGTATTGACGAGATTGTCTCGAGAAGAGAGAAGGAAGGGGGGCAACTTCGTGGGACGTGGGGCTCAGCAGATGGATGGCTTTTGTGATTTTATCAATTTTTTCTCCCTACACCATATCCCCTACTCAGGACCTTGCTTCACTTGGCGGGGAATTAGAGGTGGAGGTGAAGTCAAATGCAGGTTGGACAGGTTCTTATCCAATCAAAGTTGGTTAAACAAATTCCTTCTTTCTAGGCTTTATCACTTGAAGCCAAGTAGAATTGATCACCTTCTAATTCTTCTAGAGATAATGCAGAAGAGAAAGAAAAGGAAGAAGAGGAGGAAACGTCACTTCAGATTGGAGGAATTATGGCTCCGAGATATGGAGTGTGCGAGAATTGTGGATGAGGGATGGGAACGTGGTATTGGCAGTGACCCCTTCACGAAGGTGTTCAGTAAAATTGATTGTACTCGCCGTGCCTTGTTGGAGAAGGAGACGAGCTTAATTAATCTGTTTAGTGTTGATCTTTAATCTGAATCGCTCTCCAAGTAAGCATCACCTAAACCGCCCAAGTCAGAACAGTCTGAATAAAAGAAAAAAAAAAGACTAGTCATGTTGTCAAAATAATAATAATAATAATAATAAGACAAGTAGCTAAATAAAAAATGACAAGTGATTCATTTTGATTGTCTATTGTCTATTTTAAAGCATCCTAATTATGACCATAATCACAATGAAGCGGGTGACAGAGATGTGAAGGCTTCCAGCTCTGCCATCTTCCGTCTTCCCCGGCAAACTAGGATTTTGTTGTTAGCCATGTGGTTACTATCCATTCCCCAATGGCCAACAATTCGCTCATGGCATTAATTAATTGGCATTACACATTGAATTGCTAATGATCCAGCAGTCCATAACTTAGACAAAGTTGACTCGGATCTGGATTTGGATCTGGATCATTCAATTCAAAAGGACAAGCCAAGTTGACTTAACCAAAACTTGGAAAATTAAGAAGAGTTTTTTATTTATTTATTGGAATCTCTAAATTTTCTCACTTGACCTCGTATGTTTTTTACACCTCCTATTAAATTTTCAAATACTAAATTTACTCATTAAACCTCATTAAAGTTCCTCAAATAACTTCACTTATATAATTTGCAAACAAATTATTATCTTTAAAATAAAAAATCTAGTCAATAATTTTAATGATTTAATTACTTTATAAATCTTAATTACATATTATTTACATATCCATTCCTTAATCAGACAACATAAATTTTTTTTTCAATAAAAGAATCAAACAAAATGTATTGACGAGATTGTCTCGATCGAGAAGTGAGAAGGAAGGGGGGCAGCTTCGTGGGGCTCAGCAGATGGATGGCTTTTGTGATTTTATCAATTTTTTCTCCCTACACCATATCCCTTACTCAGGACCTTGCTTCACTTGGTGGGGAATTAGAGGTGGAGGTGAAGTCAAATGCAGGTTGGACAGGTTCTTATCCAATCAAAGTTGGTTAAACAAATTCCTTCTTTCTAGGGTTTATCACTTGAAGCCAAGTAGAAGTGATCAGCTTCCAATTCTTCTTGAGATAATGCAGAAGAGAAAGAAAAGGAAGAAGAGGAGGAAACGTCGCTTCAGATTTGAGGAATTATGGCTCCGAGATGTGGAGTGTGCGAGAATTGTGGAAGAGGGATGGGAAAGTGGTATTGGCAGTGACCCCTTTACTAAGGTGTGCAGTAAAATTGATTGTACTCGCCGTGCCTTGTTGGAGTGGAGCCAGCTGAAATTTGGTGAATTAAAAAGGAGGATTGAGGATGTGAGAGGCCGCCTGGCTGTGTTCTTTGATTCTGCTTTATATGAGCCTTTAGACAAGGTTCGTGTGGAGCTGGAGTCGGAGCTTATTCGACTTGCTAGAGCGTGAACAAGTTTTCTGGAAGCAACGTGCCAAAGTGTTTTGGCTCACTGATGGGGATATAATACAAAGTTTTTCATCAGAGGGCTAGCAACAGGCGGAGGAAGAATTTGATCAGAGGCCTCTTTGATGAAGATAGGAAGTGGTGCACGGAGGATGAGGATATTGAAAACATTGTTTTATCCTACTTTCGAGGCTTGTTCACCTCTTCTTGGCCAACAGGTTTTGAGCGTATTGGGGACGTGATACCAAGGTTAGTCACTGATGAGTTGAATGCGGAACTGACAAAACCGATATCATTAGATGAAGTTTATAGAGCGTTAAAGCAAATGCATCCTTCAAAATCCCCTGGTCCAGATGGTTTTTCTCCAAGCTTTTATCAACACTTTTGGGCGGTGGTTGGGACGAATGTTCTAGAGGCCGTGAGATGTTTCATTGGATGTGAACAACGGATGCGTCTGATTAATCACACCAACGTTACACTCATTCCTAAGGTAAAAGATCTGGAGTTGGTAACTCAATTACGGCTGATATCGCTATGCAATGTTATTTACAAGGTTGGTTCTAAGGTATTGACAAATCGGCTAAAGCCTCTACTAGACAATATTATTTCACCTTTTCAGAGTGCCTTCGTCCCGGGGAGGCTTATCTCTGATAATTCCCCCTTGTTGCTTTTCTAAAGCGATGGCAGAGAGGGAACGTGGGTTATGGAGCTTTAAAACTAGACATGAGTAAATCATATGATAGAGTTGAATGGAGTTTTCTGAGATATGTGCTTCTGGGATTTGGCTTCAACCTTGTTTGGACGCAGTGGATAATGTGTTGTGTGGAGACAGTATCTTACTCATTTATGATAAACGGGGAGCCCAGAGGGCATCTCATTCATTCTAGAGGTCTGAGACAAGGAGACTCAATTTCACCATATCTTTTATTGATGTGTGCGGAAGTGCTTACAAGACTTATTGTACGAGCAGAATTGGAGGATACACTTGTGTTAAAAGATATTCTGGAAGTGTATAAGGGTTTGTCAGGTCAGAGGGTGAATTACCAAAAAAGTAGTATCGCTTTCAGTAAGAACGTGTGTAGTGATATGCAAGACCAGATTGCTTTGCTTCTGCGTGTGGAGAGGGTAGAGAAGCATGACAAGTATCTTGGTCTTCCCATTGAAATCAGTTTTTCCAAAACGGAAGCTTTTAGTTTTCTGAATGAACCTATAAAGAAGAGGACTCAGGGTTGGCGTGAGAACATGCTTAGTGCAATGGGCAAGGAGCTTATAATTAAGGCCGTAGCTCAATCTATTCCTACGTACGTCATGAGTTGTTTTAAATTCCGATCCACCTGTGTAATGAGATGCATAGCCTAATGGCTAAGTTTTGGTGGGGATCCATCGAAGAGGACAAGAAGATACATTGGCTTTCATGGGACATGTTGTGTTGCTCAAAAGCTGAAGGAGGATTGGGCTTCCGTAATATGCATCATTTTAATCTTGCACTATTGGCAAAGCAAGGTTGGAGGCTTATTCAAAATCTTGGTTCCCTTATTGCGCATATTCTAAAAGCACGGTATTATTCAAACACTGATTTCATGCATTCTTCAATTGATGGGGTTGTTTCTTTTACTTGGCAGAGCATTGTTAAGGGTTAAGAGGTGCATCGTCGGGGACTGCGATACCAAGTGGGGAATGGCAAGGATATTAGGGTGTGGGATGACCCCTGGATTCCATTACCATACAGTTTCAAACCATACTCTTCCCCTATGGTTGGTCTTAAAGATATGCTTGTTGAAGACCTAATTGATCAAGAGGAGAAAGAATGGGCAATCTCGTTTATGAATGAACTTTTCAATGCAGAGGAGGTGGGGATTATTGCCAGTATTCAGCTAAGTGTCCGAGAGTCTAATGACAAATGGATGTGGCATTATAGCAAAAATGGTGTCTATAGTGTCCGCAGTGGCTATCATGTTTTCAGATGTGCCGAAAACATGTCACGTCGGGCATCAACATCCTGCAGTCCAGGTTCAGAAACTGAGATGTATTGGAAGAGTATTTGGAAGGCCCGTCTGCCACCCAAGGTTCGCACTTTCGTACGGAGATTGCATAGGGGAATTGTGCCGACCCGGGCTGCTCTGGCTAAGAAGTTTGTGCATATGGATACAAGGTGTGCATTCTGTGATTCTTTTGTGGAGGATGATTTGCATTTATTTAAGAATTGTAAGGTGGTGGAAAACTTTTGGCTATCATGTCTATTAGCTATTAAAGTATGTACACATAATGCTATGAATGTTTCTGCATGGGTAATGCATGTGTGTGAGCTCTTACCCAATCATCAAAGGGCACATTTCTACATGTTCTTATGGGCCTTACAGGTGGAACGCAATGCTACAGTCTGGAGGGGATCTTCTTTCAAACCTTTGAACACTGTGGCCTGGGTGTCACAATTGTTGAGTGACTATCAAGCAGTGCACCCGATTAATGTGAGAAGAAAGATGAGACAAAGGACCAAATGGCAGCTTCCACCGAGTGGGGGACTCAAACTGAATACGGATGGAGCGTACCATGGCTCAACTGGATAAAGAGGAATTGGTGCCGTTATTAGAGATGAGTTTGGTGTGTGTTTCACTGCAATTGCACGACCCTTTTCCAATGTTAGCTCAGCTTTTCAGATGGAGTTGGAGCCTATGAGAGCGGGTCTTCTACTAATTATTCATCAAGGCATGGATGGTGTGGACATTGAGACTGACTGTGCCACGGTGTTACTACACTTAAAGGAAATATAGAAGATCTTTCAGAGGTAGGTTGTATTGTGGAGGATTGCAAAGCTTATATGAGTGCAATTCCCTCCTGCAATTTACGATATATTTACAGGGAAGCAAATGATGTGGCTCATAGATTGGCGCACATTGCTAGTGTTAACTATTTAGATGATTACTGGTTAGATGAGACTCCTGTGATTATCCAGGATGTACTCTATGAGGATTCTTGTACTAGTACTCGAGGTATAGGTATTACGTCCCCCTCGCTGTACAATCATACTTCTACTATTATTAATAATAACGGGCGTGGGGTTGAGCCTCCCAGTTAGGCTGGGTTCCAAATCCCTTTTAAAAAAATAATAATAATAATTTTTATTCAACAAGAAAATAACATGAACAAAAAAAGTTCATCTAGCATTACTCTTTGATTATAATCTTGACCACTTTAAGTACGCGCTGCACGCGCTAACCTAGAGAAAACTTTGTCGCAGCTTTCCCTTGTTCTTGTTAGGCTGCGCCGTTTGAGCAGACCTCTGGCCTAGCAGGCGTGTGTCGAGTGTGACTGGATGGGATGTTATCGCCGGAAGTTGGGTTGGAGATAGAGGAATGGGGCAGAGTGCTTTCAACCTATCTAACTTTCAGTTGATGGCGGTGGCTGCAAGGGGAGGCGGTGAGCGGTGGATGATGGTGACTTGGTATCTGGAGCGGCTGGGAATTCGGATCCTACAGTAGGGTTGCTGGCCCTTGACGGTAGGTTTGGTGAGGGCGACGAAGAGTGTTTCAGTCCTGATGTTGATCTACATCATGGATCTGGGTGCTCCAGCTTTGGGTTTATGGTGGTGAGGGACGCTTGTTCAACGGCGGTTGGCGTTGGGGTCCACACTTGGCTGCAGAAAGACGGTCTTAGAGGTGGGATCGTGGTGGCTGTGTTTCCCGTGAAGCAGCTGTCTTGGGTTGGAAATCACAGTTTGGGCCTCTGTTGCCCTAGCTCAATTGTGGGCCTGACCTGGGACTCGTGGTTAAGTCCCAGATGTTTTATTTCTTTCTTTAAAGTATTTAGTTATGCTCTTTTGATAGTAGTTGGGTTAATAAGTTACTACCTCTATTTGGTAGAACGAGGTGGGTCTGGTCCCGGTTTATGCACCTTGAGTGCCTTGTCTCCTCTAGATAGGTGGTGTCTTCCTTTGCATTAGTAACGTGTCTGCTCTATGTATGCGGAGACTTCCATGCTTGGTCAAATGGTCGCATCCTCCTAGTGGTAGGGTGAAACTAAGTGTCACTAAATTTATTTTTCAGTGGCAACATAGTAGCAAGGATACGATATTTGTAATTATGCTTCTTTGTAATAGAGTTATCTTTCTTGTATGTCACCACAATTGTAAAGCGAATAGAGTAACCAGTAGTGCACTCTTCGCTAGTCGATGCTTGCTAGAATACATTGTTTTAGTTGAGACTCCTATTAATATCTCAGGTTGTTCTCTTGATGTGTATTGTAATATAGGGTATAGGTATCATGTCCCCCCATGTATTATGCAGTTTCATTAATCAAGGCTTAAGGGCAGCTGCATTGGCCTTTACTTTAAAATAATAATAATAATAATAATAATAACAAATAACATGATGTTATAAACTAGAGAATTAGACAGAGATAGAATAGAGAAACAAAGTGTAGGAGGAGGTAGAAGTGTGTATTTCATTCTCATTAGACCCCTTTATATAGGAGTAATGTTTACATCATAAGGACATAACTAATGAGTATTTACAGTGGACAGCCACATAAATATAATATTTATAACACTCCCCCTTGGATGTCCACCACTAAATGATATGGTGTTGGACGCGCTTAATGTTGCCTCGTCAAAAACTTTGCCAGGTAACAAAAACCCAGTGGGACAAAAACAACCCTGGTCGAAGGAGAAAAAGAGTACAACGCGCATATGTCCTAGGTAGCATAATTTGAATGCTCATATGTTCTAAACGCGCATATGTCCGCGCATATGTCCTAGGTAGCATAATTTGAACGCGCATATGTCCTAAACGCGCATATGTCCTAGGTAGCCTGATGAGAATCTCCCCCTGATTGCTGCAAGCTTCAATCATGTATGCAATAAAATACATGCACCATGTATATTGGATATGGTGTGTCGATCACATAGGTGAGACCATGTGTGCTTTGCATAAAGGGGACTCATCA
>BDJD01005362.1:11695-29516 GCA_002564525.1 Rosa multiflora
GGTAAATGCCCTGGAATTATCCATCTCAGTTTGAGGGCCTTGAGTGGTTCTTTTAGAATAAGACTCCTGGATTGTAGGCAATAAATCAAGGGCAATTAGGTGGAGCTCAACATTTTGAGTCCACATGAAAATTCTCTTAGTTCGTTAATTGCGTGAATCCCCACGATTCCGCTTTTCAAGAATCGAACCCACGTTATAAGAAAGGTGGGATGTAGAAGAAGGGAGGTTGCAAGTCCACGAAGAAAAAGAAGGAGAAATTAAAATTCGGAAAACAGGAACTTTAATTTAAAAACTTACTTGTTGAAAATTCGGAGCAGATTCTGTTCTGAACATCTTGTACCTCGATTGGTGTACAGATCTCAATATGACTCCGATAAGGCTGAAATTCGGAGGTTAGATGTAAGAGACAAAGACGAACAACTTTGATGAAGAAAGTTTTTCGATCTGAGCTTCCGAACTAGACGTTTCGAGGCTATCAAGAAGACGGATGTGCACAGGAACGGGAAAAAGATGCAGTGGGTGTGCGTTGGCTTGTTTGCGCAGCAGGGATGCTTCGGTAGCAGCAGGTTGGAACGCAGGGTTGCAGGGGCTTCTGTGCAAGGTTGCAAACGCACGGGCGCGCAGCCTGCAGCGAAGGCTCGGCTAGCTCGGGCTAGGGGCTGCTTTGTGAATGAGTTTTGGTTTTCTGTTTTGTGGTTAGAGTCGTGCTGATAACGTGTTTAAGGAAAAAGAGATTCGAGAGAAATTGTAGAGAGAATTGTATGTGTAATATTATTGAGAATAGGAGCCCTATATATAGGGATTACACAGTACTAGTTCTAATGTTACAAGGAATACCAATCGGTGTAGGATTGGGAAATCTAGAACCTTCTCTCCTATTGCTACTCCTAGTTTGATAAGGCACACTAAATCGATATTCCTTCAACATTTGTTTATTTGTTTTATAGGTATTTTGAGCAAAGAAGAAGAAAAGAATCAAAAGAGGGATTGAAAGGCAAAATCGGCAAATCCGCCTGTGTAAATCAGTCAACTTTTCTATAATAAGTTATGACCGATTAAGTACAAAAAGGTAAGGCTGCACGTGAATCTGAGGTTGGATGTGAATTTATGTTTCGAGGCCCAATCAAACCAGGAAGCCCTAGGTTGAGTTTGTGCTTCATATTTAAACTTAATATGGATAAATGGCGCGATGTGAATGGTTGGAATGAGTCATCAAGTTCAAGAGCCAATAGGAAAACTCCACCTAAGTACGCTAACCCTAATTCTTTTAGGTTTTGGATTTCCTACACAACAAGAAAGATGAAGGCAACCTTTAAGCATATAAAGGGCAACCTTTAACCCTAATTCTTTTAGTTTGTTTTATTTCTTCTATGTGTAACTAGGTTTTTATTAGTTAGGGGGCTGCTTGAAGCCTCTAGACGTACATGAACTACGAGATGATTTGACCTTTGATTTTATTTTCTTTTAATTCAAGATGAGACTTTAGTTTACTACTTTTCCATTGATGAATGCTTGCTTGTATGCTTTGAGTGCATGCTTAGTATACATGTTAGGATTCTACCACTTTGATTGTTTGATGCCTGGATCAATAGTTGGATTCCTCAAACCTTCTAGAGAAGCAATTGTTAGTTTTCATTATCAAGTAAACTAAGTCCTAGGTTTAGCAAGGCACTAAGTTTATTGTGATGCCTAGTGATGTCTCAAACTCTTTTAGACCTTAATGATCGCTTCTTGTTAATCTAATAAACGTACCTTTAGGTTGCGTGTTAGAGAATAGCCTAGGTGTAGAGCACTTCCTGCCTAGAGTACGAAGTAAAAAAGATTAATAGGTTGTGTTCAAGCATACTGAGCCAACCTGAGCATCTTCATCTAGATTAATTGAATTAGGATTGAACAAATTATCTTGTGTGTGATTGTCGGTGGTGGATGCATCTTCCCTAGTTAGCTTTATTCTCATTGTTTTCTAAAACCATATCAAAAATATGTTTTCGTCACTTTTTGTTCTCTATATTTTTGTATTTGTTTATAATAGTAAATCAATTCCAAAAGTCTCCAAATTTTGTATAGTCGACATCCTGCGTGTCTCGTACACCTTTATAAATTTTCAAAATTTTCTAAATAGTTTAGATTAGGTTTTTAATTATATTTTCAAATGTTGTTCGCTAAGAACAGTGGTCAATTTTGTGTCGTTGTTTTGAGTAGTTAGAACCTTAGTCTTCTGCGGGAAAGACCCTTGTTTACCCTTTCTATAATTGACAATCTTAAGTGTCATGAATAAGGAAAATCAATAGCTTATAAATTTAGCTATCAATTTTTGGCGCCGTTGCCGGGGACTATTGTGTTCTAATTACTTGTGTACGTTCTTATTTTCTGTTTTGATTGTTTTGTATATATTACTAACATGATTTTTGTTTTCTTTGTTTCAGATGTGGCGTCAAGTTTATGAGTCACGTTCCATATTCTCCATGGTTGGGCATTCAGCGGAGACATGTCCAAAGTAGCTTGTTTGGAGGATATCAAGCAAACCAAGGGCATTGGAATGATAATTATGCGCCTGCATACAATTCGGCATGGGATTATCCTCCATACTTTGAGTGGAATGGTTATCCAAATGTCCAACAAGGATCCTTTAATGCTTTTGAAGCCTCCTCATCGTCATACCATGATTATCAATTGCCAACACCTCAAGGTGATTCTCTTGAAGATTTAGATGCTTCTATGACTAAAAGTGTTTGTAGTAGAACGAATGGCGGTCCGAATCGTTTGTGGAAAAGGAGGAAAACCCAATTTGCTGCACTTTTGACATTCGGTGTCCGAATCGCGATTGCTATAGTTTTCCGGAAAGGGAACGACGTCAGGAACAAAACTCATCGCTATGCCATGATGTGTGGGATTTTTCGGGCTCGTTTAAGGCCTTAAAACTACAATTTACTATTTTTCAGAATTTTCAGTTTTCTAGTTTGTTTTGGATTTGTTTTGTTTTTACCCGTAGGCTTTAGGGTTTCATTGTTAGTCACCCTAGTGTTTCTTTTCTCATATATAAGCAACCTTAAATGGCTACCGAACCTATCTTTTATCATATTATCAATCAAAATTGAGAATATTCTCATTTATCTCTGGTGGACTCCAGAATTCTTGTTTTAGGTTTATTGCTTGTAAACCTAGGGTTACTTCCGACTGTGTCAGGTGGTATCAGAGCAGATCTTCCTTGTCTCTCCTATTTACCTTAGTAGCAATGGGTTATGTTACAAGAGCAGATCTTGATGCTCTTACTGCTTCTCTTACCGTTTACCGCTGCCATCAACACCGTGAACAATTAGATTGGAGAAATTTGTGGATTGTTGGGAGAGAGGAACAATAACAACAACAATCAGAATAAAGGCAGGGAAGGAGGCCAACGAGCTAGGGCTTCACGTGGTGAAGTTGTTGTTAATAATTTAGAATCTAATTCTGAAGAAGAAATTGTGCAACCTGAACAACAAGGACAAGCTGACCAAGATTACAAAGTCAAGGCTGAAATTCCTTTCTTTTCAGGCAACTTGGGTGTGGAAGATTATCTGGATTGGCAGCTTCAGGTGGATAGATTCTTTGAGATTATGGAGGTGCCTGAATATAAGTAGGTTAAACATGTTGTCTGGCGATTGAAGAGTACTGCTACAGTTTGGTGGGATAAGTTGCAGAATACTCGAAAGAAGCAGAGGAAGCAGGGTATTCAAACATGGAGAAGAATGAAACAGCTGATGATGGAAAGGTTCTTGCCAGATGATTATAAGCAGATTCTGTACAGGTTGTATATTGATTGTGTCCAAGGCACTAGAACTGTGGCTGAGTACAATGTTGAGTTCTTACGCTATTCAAAGCGTAATGAACTAGGAGAAATTGAAAGTTAGAAGGTGGCTCGCTATATCAGTGGGCTGAAGCCAGCCATTTAGGAGAAAATTGGGTTGCAAACTGTGTGGACTATGATAGAAGCTTCAAGCCTAGCATTGAAAGTAGAACTATTAGAGAAGCCTTCACGAGCTTCTTCCTTCCAGAGGTATATCTATCAAAGAAGCACATAGTTGGTGAACTCCTCAACTGGCAAGGGTAAATCCATACAGCAGAATACAGAGAGTGGACCTAGGGTTACCAATCCTCCTTTTAAAGGGACTACCGGCTCTAGGAGTTCTAGTGGTGCTCAAAACAGGGTCCCAAATCAGAAGCCTAATAATCCTTATGCAAGGCCTATGACAGAAATCTGCTATAGATGCAATAAGCCTATACATAAGTCTAATGTGTGTCCTGAGAGGAGACAAATTGCCCTTATGGATGATTATGATGAATATGATGGAGAAGTTGGAAGAGGTGATGAATATGAAGGGGTTGAATTTGAGGTGGAGGAGTCTCCTAAGAAGGTTAATATTGTGTTGCAGAGGATATTATTATCTCCTAAGGAAGATGGGCAGCGGCACAATTTTTTCAAATCACTTTGTTCCATTAATAACAAAGTGTGCAATCTGATTGTAGATAATGGGAGCTGCGAAAATTTCGTAGCCAAAAAGTTGGTGGAGTATTTGCAGTTACCTACATAGCCTCGTGAGGTCCACAAGTTCGAGTTGCTGAGTCTTGCAAAGTACCAGCATCCATTGGTAAGCATTATAAAGATAAAGTTCTATGTGATAAAATTGATATGGATGCTTGTCATATTTTATTTGGGTGACCCTGGCAATATGTTGTGGATGTGACTTACAAAGGCAGAGATAATGTGATGATGTTTATGTGGAATAGTCATAAAATTGCCATGGCTCCTGTTTATCAATTTGAGAGATCTGGTGTAAGGAAAGGGGAGAGTTTTCTAACCTTGTCTAGCAGTGAATTCGAGATGGAGGAAGACTTTAAAGAATCTAAAGTTATTTGTCCAGTGGTGATTAAAGGGTTGTTGACTACAGAAATGGTAGATATGGTGATCCCTAAGGAAATGCAGAATATGTTGGGAGAGTTTAAGGAGCTGATTTCAAATGTGCTGCCTAACGAGTTACCACCTATGAGGGACATTCAGCATCATATTGATCTAGTTTCTGGAGCTAGTTTGCCAAATCTGCCCCATTACCGCATGAGTCCTAAGGAGAATGAGATTTTGAGGGAGTAGATTGAAGTCTTGCTGAAGAAAGGGTTCATTCATGAAAGTATGAGTCCTTCTGAAGTTCCTGTCCTCCTTGTTCCTAAGAAGGGCAATCAATGGCGGATGTGTGTTGATAGCAGGGCAATAAATAAGATAACTATGAAGTACAGGTTTCCTATTCCTTGTTTGGAGGACATGCTTGATGAGCTGGAGGGCTCCAAGGTGTTTACAAAAATAGATCTTTGAAGTGGTTACCACCAGATTCGAATCAAGCTAGGGGATGAGTGGAAGACAGCCTTTAAGAGCAAGGATGGGTTATATGAGTGGATGGTGATGCCATTTGGGTTGTCTAATGCACCCAGCACCTTCATGAGGCTTATGAACTAGGTTCTTCGTCCTTTATTGGTTCTTTTGTTGTGGCGTATTTTAATGATATATTGATATATAACAGGACCAAAGAAGAACATCTAGTACATTTGAGGCAGGTTTTCGAAGCTTTACAGGAAAATAAACTGTACATTAACATGAAGAAGTGTACTTTCTGTACCAACAAGCTGTTATTTTGGGGTTTTGTGGTTGGAGAAGAAGGCATTCAGGTTTATGAAGACAAGGTACGAGTTATCAGAGAATGGCCAGCTCCAAAAACAATTTATGAGGTAAGGAGTTTTCATGGTTTGGCTACTTTTTATAGGAGATTTGTAAGAAATTTTAGTACCATTATTCCTCCTATTACTGAATGTTTGAAGAAAGGCAAATTCCAGTGGGGAGAAGAACAAGAGAAGAGCTTTGCTTTAATCAAGGAGAAATTTTGTACTGCACCGTTCTTGCTCTTTCCAATTTTGACAAGGTGTTCGAGGTTGAATGTGATGCTAGTGGCGTAGGAGTAGGTGCAGTGTTGTCACAAGATAAGAGGCCAGTAACATTCTTTAGTGAAAAATTGAGTGAAGCTCGTCAAAAGTGGAGTACTTATGATCAGGAATTTTATGCTTGGTTTCGGGCGTTAAAGTAATAGGAGCACTATCTAATTCAGAGAGAATTTGTATTGTTCACTGACCATCAGGCCTTGAAGTACCTTAATAGTCAGAAAACTATGAACAAGATGCATGCAAGGTGGGTGAGTTTTCTACAGAAATTTCATTTTGTGATTCAGCATAAATCTGGTACTCTTAATAGGGTGGCAGATGCTTGGAGTAGGAGGGCTTCCTTGCTGGTCACTTTAGCTTAGGAGATTGTGAGTTTTGATCTCTTGAAGGAATTGTATGAGAAAGACATTGATTTTAAGGAGATTTGGGCCAAGTGAGCAATCATGTAGTTGCAGATTTCTATGTGAATGATGGTTATTTATTCAAGGGCAATCGGCTATGTATTCCTAGTTCATCATTGAGGGAGAAACTGATTAGAGATTTTCATGGAGACAAAACTGTTGCTAGCCTTGAGGAGAGCTATTTCTGGCCACAGCTGAAGAAGGATGTAGGAGCTATTGTGAGGAAGTACGTATACCTGCCAGGTTTTTAAGGGTCAGTCCCAAAATACTGGTCTTTATTTACCTTTACCTATTCCTGAAGATATTTGGTAGGATCTTGCTATGGACTTTGTGTTGGGATTACCCCGTACCGAAATGGGTGTGGATTCTGTGTTTGTGGTAGTTGACAGCTTCTCCAAGATGGCGCACTTTATAGCTTGTACGAAGACTGCTGATGCTTCCAATATAGCCAAACTGTTTTTCAGGGAGGTGGTTCGTTTGGATAGAATGCCCAAGTCCATTACTTTTGATAGAGACACGAAGTTCCTTAGTCATTTCTGGATTACATTGTGGAGAATGTTTGGAATAGCTTTGAACCATAGTAGCACAGCTCATCCTCAAACTGATGGGCAAACAGAGGTTACTAACAGAACGTTGGGTAATATGGTCAGGAGTGTTTGTGGAGATAGGCCCAAACAGTGGGATTATGCCTTGCCACAGGTGGAGTCTGCTTATAACAGTGCTGTGCATAGTGCCACAGGGAAGTCACAATTCTAATTAGTTTATAGTGCTGTTCCTCGACATGTGGTTGATTTAGTGAAGGTTCCTAAAGTTCCTGGTGTTAGTGTTGCTGTTGAGGGCATGGCTAGGGATGTGCATTCTGTTAGAGAAGAAGTCAAGACCAAGTTGGAAGAAACTAATGCCAAGTATAAAGCTGCAGTTGACAAGCATCGAAGAGTTAAAGTGTTCCAAGAGGGGGATGATGTGATGGTGTTTCTGAGGAAGGAGAGATTTCCTATTGGTACATACAACAAGCTGAAGCCAAGAAAATATGGTCCTTTTAAGGAGCTGAGGAAGATCAATGACAATGCTTATGTTGTTGCACTTCGTGATTCCATGGGCATTTCTAACACCTTTAATGTTGCTGATCTGCATGAGTTTCGTGAAGATGAGGTTCTTTATCCTGAAGAGAACTCGGGGTCGAGTTCTTCAGAGGTGGAGGAGACTGAAGAATGAATGGCGGTCTGAATTGAAGAACATCTCGATCGTGGAAAAGGAGGAAAACCCGGTTTGCTGCAACTTTGGCATTTGGTGTCCGAATTGCGATTTCTATAGCTTTCCAAAAAGGAAACGATGTCAGGAACAAAATTCGTCGCTATGCTATGATGTGTGGCCTTTTTTGGGCTTTCGATGTCCTTTAGGGCCTCAAAACTGCAATTTACTATTTTTCAGAATTTTTGGTTTTCTAGTTTGTTTTGGATTTGTTTTGTTTTTATCCGTGGGATTTAGGGTTTCATTGTTAGTTATCCTAGGGTTTCTTTTCTCATATATAAGAAGCCTTAAATGGCTGTAGAACCTATCTTTTATCATATTATTAATTAAAATTGAGATTTTTCTCATTTATCTCTGGTGAACTCCAGAATTCTTGTTTTAGGTTTATTGCTTATAAACCTAGGGTTACTTCTGACTGCGTCAATGTTTCTTCCTTTTCACAGTTTGTGGATTCTTGTATCCAAGACATGAAAACTTGTAGGCAGGATATTAACAAATCTGTTGAGAAGATTGGACAATATGTAGATACAATTTTGGCATGCTTGAATCAAAAGTCAAAGGAGCAAGAACCACTTCAAGAGTTGTCCACAAATGATCGAGGATGATGATTTGCTGGCCATTGATGATATTTTGGAGACCATAATACTGCAAGAGCACCCTCCTGCACCACTGATAACTCTATGGGAGCCACATACATCTATAACCTTGCTTCAACCTCATGATGCACCACTTGAATCAATATTTGATGAGGATGAAGGCTTGGATTTGGATGAGCCCCATGAAGAGGAACTCAAAGTCGTGACTTGTGAGAGTTATATAGAGAAATTTATCACCGAGCTTGAAGCCTGTGCATATAGTGATAATGAGGACTCTTTCAATGCGGAACTTCAAGTTGAACTTAATGACAATGAGTTCCATATGCCGGAAGCAATCACAATACTACATGAAGATCAAGACATAACTAATTGCATAGAAGAGAAGCCTATCAAAGTACCTATCCCCGGGCCTCTATTGCTAGCACATGGAAGACCAATGGATTCTTCCATGCCACTTTCAAGCTCTCCACATGCTCCCTCCATCCAAGCACCATTTGATTTCTTTGAACATGTGGAGATGGTGATAAATGAGCATCCAAATTTTGATAAGGAGATCCTTTTAGCCATGCTTGGTGGATCGAATAGAAGATGGAGACAATGGAAAAAGAGAAAGAAAAAGAAGAGCATCAAATCATATATTTTCATTGCTTCTAAGGTTCCCAAGTTGTTGTTAAGAGACCATGAAACGTCATTAAAGAGAGTCAAGCATTTGGTGGAACCAAGACCTAAACCTCTTGATTACTCTTGATGAAGAGCTGTTATGTTAGGCTAAAGATGTTAAACCAAGTGCTTCTTGGGAGGCAACCCAATTAATGGTGGAAGAAGATTGCGACATTAATCAAAACTTCTAATTATAAGGGATGCTCTCATTATTCATTTTCTTCTCAATCTTTACGACATATTTTTTTCGTTTTTATGTTTTCAGTTTTTGTACAGGTCATATAGTTGAGGAAAATCACTTTTGAGCAAATCAGTTTTTCTGCCTTGCGGATCAGTTCACTTTGCACTGCTACTGTTCATTGCTCACTTAGAATAAAAAAACGTACCATATATGGATCCAACGCCTCAGAAGTCTACTTTTTAATGAATTTTGAGTTCTAATACATCTGTAGTCTCCAGTTAAGTACAGAGGTCGGGGTAGAAAACCGGAAAACTGGGAAGCTGAGCCACATGAAGTGCAAAACAGGAGATCCTTTCCGGGTCGAAATGAGACAAACCTTACAAGGATTTGAGCCCCAGATATCTACTTCATTCCTACCAAATGGTTTTTGAATGTGACCCTTGTAGCGTCCGATATTCAAGTTTAAATGGACAAAGGTCATTCTGTCAGCATTCTGCCAGTCTTCTGTAATTTTTTGCTAACTTTGCCAGGTCTATATTTTTCACATCCCTTAGAGTTTGAATGCATGCCACATATGTACGGAAAGCCCTAAATATGAACTTTCTTCTAAATGGATGAGCTATAAGCCTCGAAAGTAGGGCTGCTGCAAGGTTTTAGCTGAAATCAGTATGTGAAAAGTGATGTTTCCTATTGTTTGGAGCATTATTGGAGTATCTATGGAGCAAGTTCTGCATGGAGCTTACGTTAGGAAGTCAAGGCTTAATATCCTTGAGGTTGGTGTCTTTAGTTCATCTGCGAAGATTGTGTGCTTTGGGAAGTCTACAAGAGGGAGCATTCTCTACTTTTCTTAACTATATTTGCTTTTGTTGTTTCCTTTCCTTTCTCTTTATATACTTAATTCTATTCATTTCATGTTGTCATTGGTCAAACGTTGAGGGAAATGTTTGGTTTAAGTGTGGGGGGAAGAATATTGAAACTTTTTGCTATTTTTAGGTTGTTAGTTTTTGTCATCTATATTAAAAAAATTAAAAAATTAAAAAGAGTCTAATTTCGTATTTATTTTTGTTGAGTCTTTATGAGTCTTCCAACACTATGATGAGCATGAACTGTTGATATGAAGTATATTATGGTTACAAGATGATTGTAAGCATGATTTTGAATTTATAATCTTAAGTAATTGCTAATAGATTTTGATGACTATTGTGCTTGATCTATGGTGCAATAGATAGTTAAGACTTATGCGATGACTGAAAATTTGATTGAAGCATGCTATGACAAGTTAAACTTGATCTTACCCTTATGAGATATTCAGCCCGTATATGTGCCATTCTTTTATGAGTGATTTTAATCTAGATCATCCTATTTTCTTGATGAGGGTTTGTTGATTTCACATTTCATTTCATCTTGACTATGCATATTGAGCGCAGCTTTTAATTTGACTAGAGAATGCTAGAACTTGTCTTTCATGACTGTCGAAACTTTTTAGCAATCTAATGCTTGAACCTTTGAAGGGATAAAGACACTAGGATTTACCACCATAGCCAAATTAACCTGTGTCCCTTTTATGGACACAAGATGTGCAACCCTAGTTAACCCCCTTGAGCCTACATTAAGCCTTTTCTTTCATCATCCACAAATTCCTATCCTTAAAGCTTAGTATAGATATATCCTTACCCTATCCTAAGGAATTAGTGGAGCAATCTTTAGAGAGATAATCATGGGAATTTTCTTACGTACCCGAGTGTTTGTCATACACCCATTTTGTTAAATATTTTAGACCATTGGATTAGTAATATATCCAATGGTCCAAAATAATTAAAATCTAGTAACCTGTTTAGCTCTTAGCCAATTATTTTTTTTTTTCTTTAAAATTTTTTTTTAAATAACCTTTTAATCTAGGCTCACCGAATTACTATTAGTTAAATAATCTTTATTACTAATTAATTTTATCGTTAGCCAATTAATGTATGATTAATGCTTGATTATCAATTGACAATTACATTTTTTACTTATTAAAAATAAAAACCTTCTAACCTAGGCTCGAGGAATTAGATTAGTTAAATAGTCTTTATTAATAATTAATTATATCATTAGTAGTTTCTTTAACCAAATATAATTCTTTTTACATACATTTTATGACAACCACTGCAATTAATGTAAAAATAGATAATCTTTGTTTTAGGTGTAGTAACTACTTTACGTACAACTTGTATTACTGTTTTTTGAACTAATTTACGAATATTACCACAATGTGTTATCATATAAGTAAACCATTATATTTTGAATGAAACCACATATGTCCTCATAGGTGTGATGAAGTTCTTCCTTGCGTAATTAAAGTAATAGATTGTGTAATTTCCATCGTCGAAGTCGTAATTACTTCCCGTTGACATAATTTACTACATACTACAACAATTGATGTAAAAACGATAATTTTTGTTCTACTTGTAGTAATTACTCCACCTACAACCTATGTACTAGTTTATGAACAATTTAACATGTGTGACAACCAATTTGTTGTCGGAGTGGTACATCTTTATGTTTTGATCATTGATGAAATGATTACTTCAATGACCATGTATTTTACCACAATCCACGTCAATTGATGTAAAAAGGGTATTTTTTTGTTCTAGTTGTAGTAATTACTCCACCTAAACCCATTAACATAATCATTTTGCAGAGATTCCAAGTTTCAATTTCTATGAAAAAAAAAAATTCCAACTTTAAACCCATTTGCTCTATCTCTGCAAAACCCAAGCAACACAAAATGAAAGCCAATGGCTTTATCCATGTGGGTCTCTTTAAAACCTTATTTCTTCAAAACCCAAATCCTCTTTTGCCCCAAATCTCACGCCAAACTCTTCATTCCCAATTTTCACGAAGCTTAGCAATCCGCTGTGGTCTGCGTGAGCTTCCAGAGCGAATTGATTCCATTAGGAGCACCCAGAAAATCACAGAGGCCATGAAGAGAATTGATTCCACTAAGAAAGCCTAGACCCGAATTGTGGAGTTGAGGAAATTTGGATTGGAGGTGGTTCTGATTAGCGTTGGGAAGAAGGGTAACTCTTATTTCATGTGCAGGCTGAAGATTAGGGTGGATAGGTTGATGGAAGACTGGGGAGTGATTCACGAACCGATGAAGAAGAAGAACAAGTCTGGTCTGAAACGTCTGACTGGAGGGGAGAAAGAATGCTCAAGTGACGAGTGACGACGGAGAGGAGGCCGATCCCTAATTCTGGGTTTGTGGTTTGGGTCTTTCATGGCAGAAGAGGAAGAAGAAGGAGAGGAGGAGAGAGGTGGGTGGAGAAGGACGATGACAAAATACATATGTTATTTTTGTTTGAAACATACCAATACCATGCAAGTGGTTTGGGGGTAGGAGCTTTCATTTACATATGTGTTGGAGTGGGTTCTAGTATCCCCAACCTCAAAGTCTGGAATTTATTTTGGATTTTTCCATATTCAGTTGGCCAGGGTTAGTTTGGGAATTTCATTTATGTGTGGGCCCCACTTTTGATGAGTTGGAAATGCCATGTCAGCACTTACGGTTGAAATTGACAGAATTGAGCCGGCCTATTGATCGAGAAGATGATATTGTGGGGGTGTTTTTAATGAAATTGAAACTCGAGGAACTGAATCGATGTTTGGCCCATACTGCAGGGTATTAAACAATATTTAGCCCATTAATATTAGACCAAAAGATATGTAAGTACTCAGTATTCTTATGAGGTTCTCCATTTGATAATCAATGTTCTCCAATTGTTAAAAGTTGTCCAACTATGATATTTACATCTTTGACCACTCAATTACAATAACTAAAATAAGTGTGATCATAAGTCGTAATTTTAGTTCTACTAGATGTAAGTTATTATTTTGACAATATTTGTTACATGTTTTTGAACAATATTACATATCAAGATAGAATATGTTATTAATATGGTAAATTTTATTTTTAAAAATGACACATGTCAACCATCAAGTAGGTAACATGTTAACCAATTTAATAGGTTTCCACTACATTAATTTATTAAAAAATAAAAAATAAAAATAAAGGTATGGCATACATCAAGGTACCCTAGACAACCCCGATAATTATGTTCGAGGTACTTTTGTAAGGAACTGTGGAGGTAAGACTTGTCCATAAAATATATATATGTATGCCAAAAAAAATATGAAAAAAAAATAAGTATACGGCAAAAAAAAGAGAAAAAAGTGTGAATGGATTTTAATTCCCCCTTTGTGAATAAGGAGTTTATTTTGAATTGAAGGCCTGTTCAAGAAAATTTGGTCTTTGTCCTATTTCACAAGTGTTAAAAGAAAGGTTTAGAATGAAGCAAATGCCCAGCAAGATGACATCTGGCCTTGAAAAAAAAAATTACTTGCTTCATGTGTTCTAAGATTGATTACCTTGAGGAGTTGCAAGATTCTTCTATCTCTTATGTTCTTCTAATATTGCTCCATTAAGTTCTATAGAATCTTTGAATTTTTCTATCCTTTCTTTCTATTAACCTCAACACTTGGCCTTATTACAACCTTGAATAAAAGACCTATTTGATCATTGGGGATGTCAGTTGGTCTGTGGAGATTTTTGCACGGAGATGAGCCTATAGCTTGGGTTCATTTGGTCTTATGCTAGTTTTATTTGTAAAATCTTTATAAAAAATAATGTATTATCAGAAAGAGCTTTTCATACTATCTATGTGAGCTTTTTGTTGCATTGTATATATCATCTCTTTCACGTAGCAATATTTAGGATTGTGTGCATTAAAGTAAAAAAATCATGAGTGAAAAGAAATTGAGAGCATCTTTGTGAGAAATTGAGTTGACACTTGTTTGAAACATGAAGATGTTAGATTTTCTTTTGTTGCCTTGGTTTTGATTATCTTTGCATTATATTTTGAGCATGATGGTTATCAAAGTAGTTTAGTGTATTTTATAGTTATTTACTTTGAATTTATTTGTTTTAAAGGAATTTTGAGCAAAGCAGAAGAAAAGAAGCAAAAGAGGGATTCAAAGGCAAAATCGCCAAATTTGTCTGTGCAAATCAGTCAACTTCGATAGATTATTAAGATCAGCTCACGATGAAACGAGATGATGATCTTTATATTCATGGAAAGCCTTAGATGTGTATTTTTCAGATCTTTTTATGACTCATCAATATCATTTTTCTATAAGAAGTTATGGCTGATTTAGTACAAGAAGGTCAGACTTCACGTGAATCTGAGGTTGGACGAGAATTTATGTTTCGAGGCCCAAATTACACCGAGAAGCCTGAGGCCGAGTTTGTGCTTCATATTTCAACTTAATATGGACAAGTGGTGCAATGTGAATGGTTGGAATGAGTCATCAAGTTCAAGAGCCAATAGGAAAACTCCACCTAAGCACACTAATCCTAATTCTTTTTGGTTTTGGATTTCCTACACAACAAGAAAGATGAAGGCAACCTTTACCCATATAAAAGGGGATCCATATGCAGCATCCGTCTCTCTCTCTCTCTCTCTCTCTTCCTCCCCTTCTTTAGTTTGTTTTGTTTCTTCTATGTTTAGCTAGGTTCTTATTACTTAGGGGGCTACTTGAAGCCTCTGGACATGAACTACAAGATGATTTCACATTTGATTTTCTTTCTTTCAATTTAAGATGAGAATTTAGTACTTTAGTACTTTCCCAATGATGAATGCTTGCCTGTATGCTTTGAGTGCAAGCTTAGTATGTATGTTAGGATTCTACCGCTTTGATTGTTTGATGCCTGGACCAATAGTTGGATTCCTCAAACCTTCTAGAGAAGCAATTGTTAGTTTTCACTATCAAGTAAACTAAGTCCTAGGTTTAGCAAGGCGCTAAGTTTATTGTGATGCCTAGTGATGTCTCAAACTCTTTTAGACCTTAATGAACTCTTGTTGTTGCATGTTAGAGAATAGCCTATGTGTAGAGCACTTCCTGCCTAGCGTACGAAGTAAGAAAGGGTAATAGGTTGTGTTCAAGGGTACAAAGCCAACCTGAGCATCTTCATCTAGATTAATTGAATTACGATTGAATAAATTATCTCGTGTGTGATTGTCAGGGGTGGATGCATCTTCCCTAGCTAGCTTTATTCTCATTGTTTTCTAAAACCAAATCAAAAATCTGTTTTGGTCACCTTATGTTCTCTCTTTTTTTTTTGTATTTTTTTAGAATAGTAAATGAACTCCAAAAATCACCAAATTTTGTATTCTTGTCTTCCTGTGTTTGTAGTTCATCTCTGTAAATTTTCATAATTTTATGAATGGCTTAGATTAGGTTTTTAATTAGATTTTCGACTGCTGTTCACTAGGAACAGTGGTCACTTTTGTGACGTTGTTTTGAGTAGTTAGAACCTTAGTCTTCTGAGGGAAAAACCCCTGTTTACCCTTGCTACAATTAACAATCTTAAGTTTGAATAAGGAAAATCAATAGCTTATAAAGTTAGCTATCAGGTCCAAATCATCGACTACTACAATGTCCAACGTCACACTTAACAACAAGACTACCACTGGCGGTAAGAGAGGTGCGCAACAATTTTCAACCAAGCTTCAGATTCTATTACTTGATTGACTAGTAACCATATTATCCAAACACCAATGTGATCTCTGATAATACCACCAGCCTTTATACCAACAAGTATACATAAAGATAATACAACATTTAAGCCACCATAACAGTTATTTTTATTGTGGTGAACATTAGCAGAAAACCAATGTACCGTCTCAGTGAAGCTACATTGCTCTGGAAATTTAATCAGAGCATATAATGCTCCTCGAAATGAAGAATACTGTCGGGATGATTAGAACAGATTCAACAGTTATAGTCAAGATTGACCTTCCTTAATTATCACATAGAGTGAACCTGTTTTCTATCTGCACAGTGACTCGAGGCTTTTGGATATTATATTAGAAGAATTAATTAATCTGTGTGCATAGTCTTGATGTGAGCACTTGCTCTAAATCTCTGAATGGTTTCAGAGAACAATTAGTGCTTACTAAACAGCAGGAACAGATTCACTTGTTTCAATTTGTATTACATCTCTGCTAGGTTTTACAAGGAAATTTCGCAAAGAATACGCTTTTGGCAATTGAATCGAATTGAAATACAACAAGCAGCCTGGTATGGGAAGCATGAGACTTTTCTAGCATTGCTCAAACGCAGAATCTCATGCTCTTAACTATACAAGCAGTGGGTCCAAAGCCTAAAGCTATTTTATTGTAACAAATGTTAAGTAATGTGAGTAGAAAGATACCTATGCAGCTGCATCATCCTTCTCAATTACAAATGTTGAAGTTTCTTATTTGACTTCGTTTTCTTGTTACACTTGCCAATAACAATTTACTTAGAATTAATTGTATCAGTACTTTGCAGCACATTAATTGTAAGGGTTTTTTAGCTCAATAGTGTTTGAACTCTTCGAGGACTTTTAAAATGATACATGTACTTTCAAAGTGATCAAGATGACACCTAGACTCAAGTTTTCTTGTCAATGTCATACCTACGTCAAAATTCCGTTACGGCTCCGCTAGTCTGAGGCACGTGGGGCGCACGTGAGTCAAAAAGTGAGGGCAAAAATGACCTTTTCATTCGATTCCGCCCTAAAGTTGATTAAAAACTGAATTGCCTCCCAACTAACCACACATAGAAAATTATTATATTGAAAATAAAAGTTGAAAGAATTTTTTTGCTCTGTTGTATTAAGTATTTAACCAAGATCCCAAAAGAAAAACTGGTAATCTCTCTCCTTCCGAAATTCCATCTCCAAATCCAACCGGCTCTCCTCCACCACCACTCCCACCTCAGTGACAGCAAGATAAGTATTTGAACCTAGCAATTCTTCATATTCATCTTCTTAATTAACCTAGCAAAAAAGAAAGAAAAAAAATCCCAGCAATTGTTCATGTTCTTAAACCCATTCATGTTCATCTTCGGTAACCCAGCAAACCGTTATGATGCCATCTCTCTCTCTAACAGGAAGCCGCCGTCATAGCCCAACAACTGACAAACCCAGCAGAGATTGTATCCCATGCCGGTGCCGAAATCCCACATCGCGGCGTCCCCCATCTTCGGATCTGTCACCACCGATGCCGCCCGGAGCGGGTGGGCTCCGTGATCTCCCCCCAGAGACCGCTGCCTCCCCCTCCAAGCCACCAGCCACAGCCAATCGATCCCACAGTCCCCGGTGTATCCACGCAAAACAAAACCCGAAATTGGCACCTCCCGATCTCCACATGGACCAGGCACACTTGAGGAGACCATCACCTTTAGCAATCAGACAACCCGTCCGGCAGCAATCACCACTCTCCGGCGAGGCCAGAGGCCTGCCTCGGAGCGAGGATAGAGGAAACGAAAAAAACCTAGCTTTGGAGAAGAGCGCGTGGGGCGCGTTGTATGTTGAAGTTTCTTATTCGACTTCGTTTTCTTGTTACACTTGCCAATAACAATTTACTTAGAATTAATTGTATCAGTACTTTGCAGCACATTAATTATAAGGGTTTTTTAGCTCAATAGTGTTTGAACTCTTCGAGGACTTTTAAAATGATACATGTATTTTCAAAGTGATCAAGATGACACCTAGACTCAAGTTTTCTTGTCAATGTCATACCTACGTCAAAATTTCGTTACGGCTCCGCTAGTCTGAGGCACGTGGGGAGCATGTGAGTCAAAAAGTGAGGGCAAAAATGACATTTTCATTCGATTCCGCCCTAAAGTTGATTAAAAACTGAATTGCCTCCCAACTAACCACACATAGAAAATTATTATATTGA